>BQNB010169393.1:420-13785 GCA_026074375.1 Tanacetum coccineum | reverse complement strand
ATAGTCTAAATCACCCTTCAATTAAGAAAAACCCCTTGATTTGACTAAGGGTAATGTTTGGGACGATGAATGAACAGTTTCCATTCTTTGGCGCCCATTTTAACTGTAAAGGGGTAAAAACATTTTTAAACTTTGGGTAATTGCAATTTCAGTCCCTCTCTTTGTTTTATAGAAGTGAAGTGCTAAAAGGTCTTTTAGAAATGACAACAATGGTCCCTGTGGTTTTATAAAATGGTAAATGGGCCAAGGGTTTTGGGCTTATGTATATAGTTATGGATTCGGGTAGGAATTTTAAGGGATTTAAGGCCCATTAGGACTTAGGGGCCATTTGTGTAACTTTTGGAACTTGAGGGATTTAAATGGAAACGTTGGGATTTTTGTCTTCTAGTGGTTGACTTTCTTTGATTGAGGCTTGACTTTTTCTGACTTTGGCTTTAAATCTTTGGCTTCTCTTGTGCTCTTCCGTTTCTCTTGTCCGTGTTTGCCCGTTTTTGACTGTTTTCTTATGATTTTTGATATATCCATACCTGCACACACAAAACACAAAAACAAGTATATTTTTGCCATTTTAAGTCTGTTTTGGTTCATTTAGGGCTATTTTAAGTAATAACGGATATGTGTATTTTACACTTCTCATTTTTGCAAAAATAAAAAAAAGGTGGAAGAAGGGAAATCAGGGGTGAGCAAGCTCGAACCCCTGACCTCAACCTTCCTCGACCCTTTATAAGCCTCAACACACACAACAATAACCAACGTGCCCTTGGGACTTTTACGTCTAAGTTTGCAAACACATTCCTTTTAACACCTTTTTGAGCTCTTTTTAGAATAAGCACTTCGAGTGCTTATTTTCTTTTTCCTTGCTTATTCCTTTTAGCTTATTCGTAGGACTTATTTTTCATACAATCTTTATAACTTTAATAATTTTTAAGAATTTTCTTAGAATTTTTAGTCAAAGTTTAATATTTTTCGTGAATTAATTTTGTTAAAAACTTTAAAAAATCATAAAAAATAGAAAAATAATCAAAAAAATAATTTTCTTTTTTATAAAATTTTCTTTTAGCATATTCTAGGCTTAGGTTTTAAATTTAGTAGGGTTGATATTTTGAAAGTTCATTTTTTAAAGAACGGGATTTCGTTCCTGTTCTCGTTTTCTTCATTTTTAAGATTTAAACACTCTCGTTTTAGAATTTCCTTAGCCTTTTCTTTTCAAATAGTCAAATAGGATTAGAAAAAGTTTAGAAAAGCATTTAGGGTTTAATTTTAGTTCAATTGCTTATTTGTCGCGTTTTCTTAATCCCGTTAACGTTTTTCATAGTTAGCTTTAATTGTGCTTTTATTTGCTCTCTATTAGGATTTTAGAAAACAATCATCTTCGAACCAATTCAAGTCATTGTCCAAATAACAAACGGGGTCTTAATTTCATAAGTCTTTGGGAAAACGACCCGGTAATCACTTACCGGTAAATATACGTATATATATTTTCGTGTGATTTTTCTTACTACCTTTGTCCTCAAGGGTAGTTTAGGAATTTCATCATCGTTATATTATTATACGTATTAAAATTATACACATCAAGTTTTTGGCGCCGTTGCCGGGGATTTGTGTTAAAGATTCCTTCGTTTGAATTTGTCGATCGTGATTTGGAGAACCTTTCGTCTTCGAAAGTTACGTCTTTTGAAAAAATCAAAAATACAAAAAATTAAAAATATAAAAAGTAAAAAATATTTTTCTTTTTTTAGAAGTTTAATAAATATAAAAAAAATACAAAAATATTTGCTCTTCCGGATTTTTCGATTTTTATTATCTTAATTACTAAAATACACATCAATTTAATTCTCTTACTAGAGAATTTGTGAATATTCCATCAATAAGTTCCCGAACTTAAGATTCAAAATTTACCGTCTTGTGTCACTTACGAAAAAGGCGCACCTCTTTTGTGAAATAAGCTATTAGGAGGGTTGTTCCACGGAACTACGACCCGAAGGGACAAACGTTTTTAAGGCGATTCGCTCCCACTACGTCCCCCGTTTGCAAATTTTACTTAAGGGAGTTACCCTAAGTTTGTTGATTATTCGGTAAAACAAAAATATTTTTGTATATATATTTTTCTCTTGTCATTTGTTTGTTTAGTGCATGCGCACTAGAAATTCCAATTTTCCAAATAATTCGAACGTAACCATTCCGAGACGTCGAAATAGAGGACGTGCTCCAAACGTAGTCGAACCCGAGCTTCGTACTATCGTTGAAGTTGCACCAATGGCGGAACGAACAATGGAAGAGCTACTCCGTGCACCCACGGAAGGGTATGGAGAAGCTATCGTTTTACCGGAAATTAATGCGGATCATTTTGAAATTAAGACAAATTTGTTACAACTAGTTCAAGCTAGCCCGTTTCACGGTTATGAGAGGGAAAATCCCCACGCTCATATTAATAGTTTCAAAAGGATTACCTCGACTTTACGATTTAGAGATGTGTCGAACGATGTTATTAAGCTTATGATGTTTCCATACTCACTCGAGGGAGCCGCCAAAGTTTGGTACGAGAAAGAACCACCTAATTCGATCTTGACTTGGGAGGATCTCGTAACCAAATTTGTGAATCAATTTTTCCCTCCTTCGAAAACCACTCACTTAAAGAATGAAATTTCTCGTTTTACACAAAAATTCAAGGAGACTTTTAGTGAAGCTTAGGAACGATTTAAGGAAATGCTTAGAGCTTGTCCTCACCACGGATTTACGAAGTTAACTCAAGTTGATAGCTTTTATAATGGTTCAAACGAGAACGATCAAGACTCCTTAAATGCCGCGGCGGGTGGAAATCTTTTGAGTAAGACGACTAGAGAGGCTTTGGACATAATTGAAAACAAATCAAAAGTTCGTTATTCACGTAATAAATCGAATGTTTCTAGGATGAATACGACTTCTAGGGAAAGTGTTAGTAAAATGGATGAAATAATTGATAAGCTTGCAGATCAACTTTCGACCTTAGTTGAGATTGTTTCTAAAAAAGTTGTCACTCCCGCTCCGGTTAGAGCGGTTGAGGAAATTTGTGTTACTTGTAGTAGGCCTCATGCTTGGTACAATTGTCCTAATACCGATAACAATCAATCTAGTGTTTGTGCGGCAACGGGTTCTTACAATCAAGTTAACCCTCAAAACCGTGTTAGTAACCAAATGGCACCACCAGGTTTTGCTCCGGTGCAAAACAATGGTCAAAATAGGAATTATCAAAATCAAAATCAAGGGAATACTTTTAATCGGGGAAATAATTTTCATGGAAATCAAGGTTTTCAATCTCAAAATAATCATGCTCCAAATTTTCAAAATCAAGGATTTCAAAACCAACCTTTTCAAGTGCCTAATAATCATGTTCAACAAGAGTTTTCAAATGAGTTTTCAAGTTACAAGAGAACTAATGATCAAATGATGAGAAACATGCAAAATCAAATCAATTCGTTGAAAGGAGAAGTTAAGAATGAAATTCAAAACACGATGAAGACTCAACAAGCCGTCTTGATGAATCAACAAAATGTTTTTCAAACTAACTTGCAAAATATGTTAAGTGGATTCTTTCAAAACCAAGCCTCAACTTCAGGTACTCTTCCGAGTAATACCATTCCAAACCCGAAGGGTGAGATGAAAGCGATCACTACTCGAAGTGGTGTTGCTTACAAGGGACCCTCGATTCCTACTAATCCTTCTCCTAAAAAGGTAGTGGAACGAGAAACCGAGGAGACAACGGATAAAGAGCAAACAAATTTCCAAGGAAGTACCGCTCACATCCCACCTCCGGTTAATCCCATTCCAATTCCGGAACCCGATGTTCCGAAGACTTTACCTAAGCCGAATATTCCATATCCTTCACGACGTAATGATCAAAAGTCCCGTGACAAAGCTTCGAATCAAATGGAGAAGATCTTCCAAATCTTTCAAGATCGCGCTTCGACATTTATGTTTCCCGCGGATGCTTTACTTTTGATGCCAAGATTTGCTCCTACGATTAGGAATTTGCTTATGAATAAGGAAAAGTTGCTTGAATTAGCTAAGATACCGTTGAACGAGAATTGCTCGGCGATGCTCCTCAAAAAGCTTCCCGAAAAGCTTGGAGATCCTGGCAAGTTTCTTATACCATGCAATTTCCTGGGAATGGATGTATGTCACGCCTTGGCCGATCTTGGCGCGAGCATAAATCTTATGCCCCTTTCCATTTGGAAAAAGCTTTCCCTACCCGAACTTACACCAACTCGGATGACTTTAGAGTTAGCGGATCGATCCATAACTCATCCTAAAGGACTCGCCGAAGACGTTTATGTCAAAGTGGGAAAGTTCCACTTTCCTACCGACTTTGTGGTGTAGATATTGAACCTGATCCTCGAGTACCATCTCATACTGGGAAATCCATCTTAAGAACTGTCCGTGCCTTAAATTGATGTTTATGAGAGAAATAACCTTCGGTTGATAACGAAGCTATCACTTTTAATCTCGATCAAACGACGAGATACTCCTCTTCATATGATGATGTGTCGATTAACCGAATTGATGTCATTGATGAAGTTTGTGAGGAGTATGCTCCAGAATTGCTAGAATTTTCTAATAAATCTTTGGGTGGCAATCCCACCCCAACGTTTGAGCCTCTTACTTCCGAATTCATTTTAGAAGAGATCGAAGCTTATCTCAAGTGAACATGTCGATTCCACCAGAAATTGTAATCATGCCGATTGCGACGCTGAAGGAGATATTTGCTAATTGAAAAATTATTAATATGACCCATTTCAACTCCCTCCGATTGACCTAAAAGCAAGGAGAAAAATAATCACGGCAAAACCTTCAATTGAAGAGCCTCCAGAATTAGAGTTAAAGGATTTACCATCTCATTTAGAATATGCTTACTTAGAAGAAAACGACAAGTTACCAGTGATTATTGCAAAAGGTTTTAACGATGATGAAAAAGATGCTCTCTTAAAAGTGCTTAATCTCATAAACGGGCCATTGCTTAGAAATCACCGATATCAAGAGGTATCGACCCTCGTTTTTGATACACACAAAATCTGATGAAGGATGATAACAAACCCAAGGTTCAAAGTCAAAGACGGGTGTTTTTAACCCAAAAATTCATGAAGTAATTCAAAAAGGAGGTCCAAAACTTCTGACGCCGAAATGATTTTTTTTTTTACCCGATCTCTGACAGCCCATGGGTTAGTCCAGTGCATTATGTTCCAAAGAAAGGAGGAATAACCGTTGTTGCTAATGAAGAGAATGAATTAATTCCGACACGTTTAGTTATTGGGTGGAGAGTTTATATCGACTATAGGAAGTTAAATGAAGCGACTAAGAACAGATCAATTTCTCCAATGTCCGTTTATGGATCAAATGTTAGAAAAGATTATCGGAAATGAGTTTTATTGTTTCTAGATGGATTTCAGGGTATATTTACAAATACCATAAAAAAAAAAAAAATAGATCCCCAGGGACCAAGAGAGAAAACTACTTATACATGCCCTATGGGAACTTTTCGCGTGACCGTCGCATGCCATTTGGCTTGTGTAATGCACCTAGTACTTTCCAACGGTGTATGATGGCCATATTCCATGATATGATCGAAAAGACTATAGAAGTGTTTATGGATGATTTCTCAGTTTTTGGGGATAGTTTTGATTCATGCCTCTCCAATTTTGAAAAGATGCTGAAAAGGTTAAGACACAATTAGTTATAATTGGAGAATGCCACTTTATGTGTAGAGAAGGAATTGTGTTAGGACATAAAATTTTGAACTCGGGAATTGAGGTCGATCATGCTAAAGTCGATGTTATCGCTAAGCTCCCTCACCCGACTACCGTAAAAGGTGTTAGGAGTTTCCTAGGTCATGCATGTTTTTACCGACGCTTTATCCAAGACTTTTCCAAAATAGCTAGACATATGACTCACCTTCTTGAGAAGAAAACATTGTTTGTGTTTTCTAAGGATTGTATTGATGCTTTCGATACTCTTAAAAAGAAGCTTACCGAAGCTCCGATCTTAGTTGTCCCAGATTGGAACCTACCTTTCGAACTTATGTGTGATGCAAGTGATTTCGCGATTGGTGCGGTTTTAAAACAATGAAAGATGAAGCATTTTCAGCCTATACATTATGCTAGTAAGACAATGACCGAAACTCAAATTCATTACACTACGACGGAGAAAGAAATGCTTGCCGTAGTGTATGCTTTTGAAAAGTTTCAGCCATATCTTATCTTATCTAAAAGCATAGTGTATACGGATAACTCGGCTTTAAAATACCTTATGAATAAACAAGATGCCAAGCCGAGTGTTAGGATCTTAAACTAGATAGATCTTCTAGCCTTTGTGGTTGTATAGTACTTATGTAATCACAAGTATATACGTGAGAGACTCTAACAATTGTTTAGGCGGAAACTAAATAATACGGAATAAAGAAGAACAAATATAACCAATGATCCTCTATGGATCTCTCTATTAATAATAAATTGTTTTTGTAATTTTTAATCGGTACCAAACCCTAATGCTAAAGGTTTCTTTTATAGAGAAGAAACCCTAAATTGCTAAACAAGATTCCTAAAATTACGTAAGAGATATACATCAATCTCTTCCTAAAAATGCGTAATATCAATCTCTTCCTAATTTATCTCATTCCTATCTTTATGAGATAACTCTAGAATATATCTATAATTCCTGCATACAATAATCACGTCTATAAATAAGAGATGAACTATTGCATCTCTTCTTGCATAGCAGCAACCCAATCAGGATCCTCAAGTGTTTTAGCTATACTAGTTGGTTCTAACTGAGAAAGGAAGCAACCAAACAGACAATGAAGTTGATCTGTATGATTGGTCCTTTGTTGATCTTGAATATATCCAATGAAAGC
Organism: Tanacetum coccineum; assembly: GCA_026074375.1. Classification (NCBI taxonomy): domain Eukaryota; kingdom Viridiplantae; phylum Streptophyta; class Magnoliopsida; order Asterales; family Asteraceae; genus Tanacetum; species Tanacetum coccineum. The sequence goes on along the minus strand of BQNB010169393.1, from coordinate 6,902 downwards.
ACTTTCACCAAACTTAGATTTTTGAGCTCTGCTTCTTGTCAGAACTGGAGAAGCGAGATCACCAAGTACTATGTGAAAGGTCAATACTTAACATAGTTGAAAATTTTGAATTTGAATTTCAGATTCAACAAAACTGAGAAAGTTGACATTGATAAAGCCTGGAAAAGTAGATGATTCTTGAGAGTCCCTAAGCATACTACATCATGACAAAATACAAAAATACAGTATATGGTTATAAAATAATTTAGAAAGAAAATTGTGAAACTAAATAATGACATCAGCAAGATTTCAATTGGCATCCTTGTTGAAGGACACATCAGCTTAAGTACAATAAAATGATGTCAGCCACAAGTGCTTTTTAATAGAATGTATAGATTGGGACAACAAGTGGTATCAAAGCTCATGGGATGATTAGCTAGATTGTGTGTTGATTGGTTCTTAAAATATAAATAATATATATAATAAAATATATATAATAAGTATAATCTAAAAACAATCAATGAAACCGAGGAGTAGTATAGAATATCCCCGGGTCGTTTATCCCAACGAGGCTGTGCTGGAGAATCGATACAGTCGAAAAATTGGAGTTTGAAAAGATATTACTCCATTCATTTCCATCAAATAAAATATAATAATTATATAAGTATATAACAATTTGGGTAAAAAGTAGTTGGGTGATACACCTAAAAAAAACTTTGGGTTTGAAATTTAAAGTACTATGACTTATTTTAATTTTGACTATATAACTAGTTAATAACATTTCTCAAGTAACTGGGCTAGCTCAGTGGTCATTAAAAGTATCATTGGATATGTGAGTTCCTCACCAACCTAAAGGTTGTGGGTTCAAGCCTCGCTAAAGGTATGCGTGAAATATATTATGAGATATTAAAAAAAATTGCCGTTCTAAAAAAAGAAAAAAAAATGTATAATTTGCCGGTTATAAAGGGTTCATAAAAAAATAAGTAATGAGTTTAATCCCAACTTCTAGCTAAAAAGATCACCGTAACAGGTGTTCATTGCTCAATGCTCAATGCTTGGTCATTAGAAAAACGATCAGTCAACACCTAAAAAATAAAGGTTCATAAAAATAAGTAATGAGTTTAATCCCAACTTGTAGCTAAAAAAATTACTATAATAAGTGCTCATTGCTCAATGCTTGATCATTAGAAAAATAATCAGTCGGCACCTAAAAAAATGCACGAACTCAGAGTTTTCTTGATGTTTTAAACCTTTTAAGAAATACGAGTAATATTTTCCATCTTATCTGTTTGGATTACTTATTATATGTTACCTTTAAGTTAATCAAAAAGTAAAACAAAAAATAGAATTATGTATATAGAAAAGAGATGTCTAAAAACCGGGTTTTTAGTTAAACTAGCAGAGTTTCCGGTTATATCATTCGAAATGGTTTATTTTTTCTTTCTAAAATTGGTTCTCGATAACTAGGTTTCTGTTTAATCGATTGAACCGTTGAAGTTAAATAAAATGTTTGGTCGGTTTCCAAATTAATGTTTGGCCGCCTCCACGAACTACCAAAAAAGAGATTAAAGAAACGTTGTTTATAAAATATCAAGTAATCACTAAGAGGAAGGAGTATCATAACAAGATACATCTCCTCATTTGGGTCCTACAGGCTGTCACATCAGCGTCTCACTCTCACTCAAAAATACCATTTCACTCATAACACACCCTTATCTCCTCACTTAGACCTCACCACTCGCCATTTTATTTTCTTTTTTCACACAAACTAAATTTATTTATTACACAAAAATGCAATTAACATATTTAACAAAAAATGCAATTAGTTCTAGTATTTTTTAAAAATAAGTCCTTTTATTAAATATTTTATAAAAAAATCATGAAATATACAAGAAAAAAAATCAAAAAGAAAGGTTGGTGGAAACATGTCATTCTAAGTCCTATTTAAATATTTAGTACCACAAACTTAAAAAGGTCAAAAGGAAATATATATATTATATATATATATATATATTATATATTATATAATATATATATATATATATATATATATGTGTGTGTGTGTGTGTGTGTGTGTGTGTGTATATATATGTATGTATATATATATATGTATATAAATCTATCTTCTTCTTCCCATAAAAATCTATCTTCTTCAACCTCCAAATTCATTAAAGCTGAGAAGAAACTATATAAGTTGTCTAATAATTAAAATGAAATCCGTTGCCTATTAAATCAAAGTGTAACACTTTCAAAATGGGTCGCAACGGAATATGGGTTTGGGAGCGTTACTTCATAGATCAATAGCACAAGATATATAAGAACGAGTTTAAAAGTGTCGTTTAAAACCGATACATTGGATTTAGCAAAATGTTTGATACAAAAGCCCGAAGCTTTACTTATTCGTTATTAAATTATACAAAGATTCTAGTTCATAACAAATGCTTCTCTAAAATGTAATGCAATCAAATCTTTAATGCAAATGACTTCCAAAATAACGATCACCAATGTATCACTTGTACCTCGTGCCTTATTGACCTCCTGAGAAAAACATGCTTTAAAACGTCAACAATAATGTTGGTGAATTCATAGATTTGTGAATTATATAAGTGTAGGACCGCAAGATTCCCCCGTGATAATACATTAAATGTAAACATCACAAAAATGTAATTACGTTTCCCTAAGCTCATGACACTGAAGCTCGACATAAATGAATTGCAATATAAATTGCTTACATTACCCATGATGATGTTCTAACCCAGAACATCTCAAATCCGACATGGTATACGTTCGTTGGCTCGGTAGTTTCGACACCAGTGATAGCTAATCATCCGAACGGGGGCGTCACCCATAAATAGATCTATTTATAACATTCGCGCTCACCCTCCAAGTGATTTACAGTTCATGATAGTTTGCACATTGGGTTATCGCTACTTAGGCAAACATGTAATCAGTTTAAATATGAAATGTTCACTTGCGTCCAACTATAAAACAAAGCATGTTCTCACCCAAAAACTTATAAATCATTATAAAATGTAAAACGTGGGGCTATGAACTCACCTCGAGTTGACGAGGTTAACAATGTAAATCACAACAGAAAATGCGTCACAATTACGCCCGAATGCAACATAATCAATTATAGGTCGTATGAGTACTAAGTACTTTGAATAACTACTACCATATATAATTCTATATAGCTACATCACCATCTAATTGAGTTTGTGAAATAATATTTAAATTGCTTTTGATAAATATTATCGGTGTGTTTGTACTCATATAATCGAATAAATAATTCAATTGTCTTTGTAAAATGATATTTATAAAGTTTAGGACATGTATAAATATTATATAAATGATTCTAAAATGATTCACAAAAATTTATATTAAAAACGAACCAACACTATTCACGTCAGGAAATAGTGCACAAGTATAAAATAGTGTGTATCTTTCTCGTTTTAAGCCCGTTTGGGATGCTTCTTACGTCCATATTCTCGTATTAAGTCGATGTATATCAAAATATTATATTTTTATATTTTGAAATCCCCTGGTGAACAGTGATTTTTACTGTTCATAACAGTTATAAGCTTATTTTTTATAACTTTAATTAAAGTAAAACCCGTAAATGTCGTATCTTATTCGTTTTAGATCCGATTTTAGTCATTCTTTCGAGCACGTCTTCGTAATTAAAAGTTTTATCAAGTAAATGATGTTTTCAAAATGTTCATGTCTGATATGAACAGTAACTTTTATAAAAGTATTTATTGTCGTAATCGTGAAAAATACATAACTCCTTCGTTATTAATCCAAAAATTATGATCCTTATTGTTTTGAAATCCTAAAATCATATACTAAGTGATAAAAACATGTAATACATTTTCATTAGATGTGAATAGTCATTTGTTTTTATAAAATTTATTTTATAAACGCGTTTAATTAATGTTAACTTAAAATTAGCGTATCTCCTTCGTTATAAATCGGTTTTTCGAGTTCTCTACATGCCCACGATCCTTGTGACATGTAGTATTTTATAAAATCATAAAATATATGCCTTAAAATTCGAATTCAAACAGACCCTTTTTGATATTTTCTCAAAATGTGTTTAAAAGTTGTTTTTATAACTTTTTAGTTTTACCACTTTGTTACAAGTCCATTACAACCATATGTACCATGTATCTTACATGCTTAGGGTCCTTAGTCCTTCATTTGTCCAAAGTTTGTCCAAGAATCACAAGATCCATGAGTTTACATACCTATTTGTCCATAACTTTATATATGTATACTTTTTAAGTAACTTGCTTAAATATACTTTTTATATATAAACCACTCATGTACAATACTTATACGTCCATTATAACATGATATTAAGATCCATATATCATATGTAAAAGTTTACCAAACCATAAACAAGTGTAAAAATCTATTTTTTACAAGTAAATAAGTTCCTAGTTGGTGATTAACTACATAGCCATTATATACACATAAAATCATGAATGTAAAGAGATTAATGTTTTTAGGTAACCTTAATATGAAGTATGATGATGAACAATATGATCTAAACCCTTGTTTAGAAACCAAACCCTAGCTTACAACCCTTGAAAACCCTAATTCCAAGCTAAACCCTAATCTTGAACCTTGTTGCTTTAACACTTGTAAATGCTTAACCAAGCCTTCTAAACACCTAAGGTTATCTTAGATATGATGTAGAAATGTGTGTAAATGTTGTAAATAAAATTTGTATGGTTTGTTTATGGTGTTTGAGGTGAACCGTGGGTGAGGAGAGACCAAGAGAGAAATATGTGTGAAATTTTACTAAGGAAATGAGTATGTGTTTGTTACTTCCATTAGCTAAGGCATTATGTACTCATAGGACTAGTCAAAGACATAAAGAAGGTCTTAAGGAAGTCTTTGGTCCATTTCACTATTAGGAATAGTAAGGAAAATAAGTCTTGGTTCCTAAATCATGAGAACATCCCATGAAAATAAGGAAAGATGTTTGCTAGATATTATTTTTGGTTCTCATCTCTATAAATCCGGCCCTATATGCATATATGTGATGATATTTAGTAAATTTTGGGTATTGGGTACAATTGTGGGTATTTGTTGAAGCGTAGAAAAGTTTTGGTGGTTCCGGGTATGCCTAAACGTATTTTATCGCGAAACGTAAACACTTTACGTAACCAATAAAAATAAAATAAACAAAGTTAATAATTATCCTCAAAATAATTACTTAACACTTGCTTGATGTAAACATTTAATTGTTTGATGCCCATTTACATTGAACGATAATTTTTAGCTTACTGGATTTAACTTAACGATTACGATTTAAAAGCAAACGCGTACAATACTAAAAATAAATAGTGAATTTATTGACGTCGTAAATAACCCTAAAACATGGGGTGTTATAGTCTGTTAGGATCTAGAACTAGATAGATCTTCTAGCCTTTGAGAATGTATAGTACTTATGTAATCACAAGCACATACGTGAGAGACTCTAGCAAATGTTTAGGCGGAAACTAAACAATTCAATAAAGAAGAACAACAAAATGAACAACGATCCTCTATGGATCTTTCTATCGATAATAAATTGATTTTGTGCTTTTACAATCGGTGTCGATCCCTAATGCTAAAGGTTTCTTTTATAGAGAAGAAACCCTAAATTGGTCAACAAGAAAACTAAAATTTCGTAAGAGATATACATCAATATCAATCTCTTCCTAATTTATCTCATTCCTATATTAATGAGATAATACTAGAATATAACTATAAATCCTTAATTACATTAATTACGTCTATAAATAACAATCAGCAGATTCTATCTCTGTCAGCAGGAACGAGAACATGACCAGCAGAAACATAATCAGCAGATTCTATCTCTGTCAGCAGGAACGAGAACATGTCCAGCAGAAACATAATCAGCAGGAACGTTACTTGAACTACCAGCAGGAACGACTTAATGCTATCAGCAGAAGCGAACATCTCTAACAACAGAAACGACACTTAGTCGTTTTCAATAAGTTCCAACAATCCTCCCCTAAACTTGGTGTTGACACCGTTAAAACCAAGTTTCTAGATAGATCTTCTCGAAGCAAGAGGATTGAAAAACAGCAGGAACATAGTAAGCAGCAGCAGCAACACAAGCAGCAGAAACTAGAGAAGGCACAGCAGCATCAAAAGAACCAGCATGATCTCTAAGCAGCAACTTCCAGACTTTGCAGCAACAGCACCATTGACAAGTATGTACATCACATCAAAAAATTTCAGTCTATTCTCATCACTTCCAGGTGTGTTAACTCCTGTGAGAGGTGAATCATTGAAAAATGTAAATGGATTTGATGTCTCTTTACCAGTTAGCCATTAACTCTGGAGTAGTCAGTTCTTTGGCCACCAGAAAGGTGTATGTCCATGGTCAACTGAGAACCATTTCAACTCTCAGTACTTGAAACATTGGTGAGTTGAATACCATATGGTTTTGGGCAAACCATTACAGCCATCAACGGATTTGATAT
>BQNB010169391.1:0-13786 GCA_026074375.1 Tanacetum coccineum | reverse complement strand
TGAGAACTTTTAAAAAAAAAAAAAATCTTTTTATCCTTCTCACGAATATTTGTCTTTTTATTTGATCTTTATCCTATATGTATATATATGTATATACATATATGTATGCATACATATATGTATGCATACATATATGTATGTATATATCTCTATGTATATATATATATATGTATATATATATATATGTATATATATATATATATGTATATATATATATATATGTATATATATATATATATTAGTTAGTATAGTTACTAAGGTAGTTATTCGATTCCACAAGACTTACCTAGAAGGTAGTCCCTGCCAGCCTCAAATAATAATTAGTGATTCGATTCCACAGTACATACGCAGAAGGTAGTCCCTGCCAGCATCGAATCGACGTATCTATAGGGCAGAACCTCACAGATTCCCACCTTGAAGGAAAACCCCCCACGGAGAGACTCGAACCTGAAACCTCTCGCATGTGGTAACAACCTCCCCGGACACCCTTAGTGGCCAACTGAGCTAACCCAGTGGTTAAGTAGTTTTCATACTAACAACACAGTTTGCAAACAATGCTTATAAATTACTAGCAAAATATGTGATCATCAATAGGTTTGTAACCATTTTAATGATTTAAACAAAATAGATAGTTTTTGTGAACAGTAAATAGCTTGTTAAAAAAAACAAATAAATAGCACGATCCGATTAGAAAATGGGTGTTTATTGAATTCAAGTAGATCCATGGATATGTGGTGGCACACACCTGTCACTAACTCACAGTTTGGGGTGTGTTCCTCACACCTAAATTGTCAAAAAAATCAAGCTTTTTAACCTAAGCATGTGTGGGTTCAGGATAAGGCGGCCATCTCTATTCTTAAACCCGATTGCAAAAGTTATTTTCAAACCAGTCCCAATTTTCATTGGAGGTCTTACTGGAGCGCTCCGTTGGGGCAAGATGCTCCCCTAAACCCGCCCCATTCTTTATTCGGATCTTATCGGGTTGCATCTTCGGACGCGATACTCTACCAAACTCGTGTCGTTCTCCGTTTATTATTTCTACACTATTAATAATTTTATTTTAAGCAATTTTATTAAAGAATGGACAACCTATTAATTATATTATGTACCGGCCTTACGAAGTCTGCAACAATAGTGTTACAAGTCGCATAGATCTTGAGCACCCATAATTTTTTTATTAGGATTCCTGTACGTCGTATAGGGATACGCCATATAGGTCTCATCCTATACGACGTACATAGATACATAAGCTTTGACCATAAACACTTGTTATAGCTTTGACACTATTTGGGGGCATTTCAAATTAATAAACATGAGATGGATGAGAAGCTCGTTACCTTACCTACGAGCTACACCATTTTGATCCGCTACTTGCCCCACATCAACACTTTTCTTGTCTCATCAAAATCTAAATAAAATGGGAAACGTAGCAACGTAAGCCAAGGCTTAGTGAGTAAAACGAAAACATAATGTGAACTAGTATCGGCTATAACCGAGCATTGCTAACATACTAATATTTGGCTAACATCCGGAGCTCATATCGGCTAATATCTGAGATACTAACATAACTAATATTCGAATAACATTTGGAGCTCATATCATATTCATTCACAACAAGGGTATATAAGTGCTTAACAGGCACAATGCTCCACACATGATTATGGGTACTGATAAGCACAATGTTGTACACAGGTTTATATGTGCTAATAAGCACAATGCTACACACAGGACTATGGGTGTTAATAAGTACAATGCTCCACATATGACTATGGGTGCTAATAAGCACAAGCTCCACATAAGAAACGTAGCAACGTAAGCCAAGGCTTAGTGAGTAAAACGAAAACATAATGTGAACTAGTATCGGCTATAACCGAGCATTGCTAACATACTAATATTTGGCTAACATCCGGAGCTCATATCGGCTAATATCTGAGATACTAACATAACTAATATTCGAATAACATCTGGAGCTCATATCATATTCATTCACAACAAGGGTATATAAGTGCTTAACAGGCACAATGCTCCACACATGATTATGGGTACTGATAAGCACAATGTTGTACACAGGTTTATATGTGCTAATAAGCACAATGCTACACACAGGACTATGGGTGTTAATAAGTACAATGCTCCACATATGACTATGGGTGCTAATAAGCACAAGCTCCACATAAGAATATATAATCATACACGACTATCATCTGGTTCGTAAACATACTCATACCCGGCTATCATCCTATTCATAAACATACTCATACCCGGCCTTCATCCAGTTCATAAACATACTCATACCCGGCTATCATCCGGTACATAAACATACTTATACACCTCCAACTACGATACTAATATCATAATTCATAACATATCGAGGACATTACTTAGGCACTACTCGTAAACATACATTACATATTGATACACTACTATATGTACTATGTTATCCGATACTCAAATGAAGTTTGCTAATGCTTTTGATATTACTCTTAACGTGGCCAACTTAGATAGCATCTGTAGTAAGTCTTATAAGTGTGGCATGCCATTCTTATGATAGGTTAGGTTTGAAGCACAGTTGGTGCGTTTGTTTCGCCTAGTTTTGGGCTGAGATGTGGGATTCACTCACATTCGTTGTACTTAACTGTTTTTTAGTAATAAATTTACCGGGGAAACCCTTTACCCAAAAAAGTGTTATTCGTTACTCACCTTGGTTCACAAAAGCTATCGAGCAACGAATGCCTGACCTAAACACATGGCATATAATTATACTTTTTTAACACATAATCAAATCACATATATTAACATCTATAACACATAATCTCGACTAGCTCCTAACGCTAACCACAAACTACCCATTAAACATCTATTGTAACTAACCAAGACTAAACACTTGGTTAACCTTTAACAATAATCATCGTGATCAAAATAACATGAACTAGATCATATGAGGAATAACCACAAGCAACTCAAAATCTCATAGACATACCAAAATTATAACATGAACTATAACTAACATAAACCATAATCTCGTACTTGAACACATATCCAATTCATCAATAATCATTAAACTATTATAAATCATTCAAAATCCTAAAATTCTCTTCAAACACATGAACCTCACATAATAATAATCTTTAAACCATAAACTTATCATGAAATACTTAATAAACATAAACCTTATAAATCCTCAATTTCATAAGATGCTTAAACACACAAATTAGTCCACTTACCTTAGAATGAGAATAATCAAAAGAGCTTGATATAACCCTTTTTCATCCAATTCTTCAACACCCATTAAGTTATAATCAAGTTCGTTGCATCACCTAAAAGGGCCTTCATAACCCCCTTTTGATTTCTTGATAATTTCTTTTGAGTATATAGTTGCTTCACTATGAATTTATTAATGGTTCTTTTTCTTATGAGAGGATAAAGACAAACCTCATACACATGGATGTAACACACCCCAAAATCAATTTTTTGTATTTAATTACGATAAGGCCATTGGATAGGTTTGACTGTGACTTTATAAGTTTGAATGCGTTACGTGATTGGTTAGTCAACTCGATACTCAAACCTAAAGTTAGATGTATAAGTTATATTTGTTTAGAAAGTTAATATGGACTAATTATAAGAAAATAGGACTTAAGGGGCTAGTATTGCCAAGTTGGCAAACACGATCCAGAATTTTTATAAGTCAAGCCTCCCTTAACTTTCTAACACATTCTGGAATGTGTTTTTGTCTATATTAACAAAATCTTGGCCTCTTGGCTTGTAAGTGTTGTATATGTTGCAAATGTGTGTATGATATATTGTTATGTCTATTACTTACTAAGCGAAAGCTTACGTGTTATAGTTGAAATGTTTTATAGGTTCAAAGTGACGAAGGTATAGCCTTCATAAAGGTATAGAAGTGGAAGCTCGGATGTTGAAAGTATTGAACTATGCATATGCAATGTAGTAGTAGATGTCGAGCTTGAATCAAGGTTGAACCCTCAAGTGTCATAAACGGGTTGTTAATAAATGTTGTCAAGTGTCAAGTGCTCAAAGTCTTGTAAAGTAAGAGTTGAAAGATGAGGTATAAAAGTCAAATTGTCTTATAGTTTCGGTGGTATAGTGTACGCAAAGGGTCCCAACTGGTGACTGCGCTCAATATATCACACCCTGACCCCACCACGTTCCCACCCCCCGCGCGACCCTCGCTGCACCCTCCAGGGAGTCTTAGTCACCTGGTTTTATGAAAATGATGTATTTTAATGTATTAATGAATTCTGGAAAGTTTCGTGTAATGTCGAGTTCGGGAAGTTAGTTTTTCAGAAAACATGTCAAAAAATATGTTTTGGGTGACCATAAATAAGTAGCCTCCCGGCGTGGCTGTTTTGCCGCCCGGCTACTCATCTAGCCGCCCGACATGGTTGTTTTGCCGCTGGCCGGATTAATTCCGGTAGATTTTGTCAAACTTTGGAATTTCATATAAAATAAACCGTAAGGAGTTAAAAGGTGTGCCACCCGCCATTTCGAAGATAATTGAGTCTAGTTTCATTTAAAATTACTTCTAAGAAGTGATTGTCAACTGATTTTGGTCAGTTATTTTGGGTAAAGGGTTAATTTTGGTAAGTTTATATAAGAATGACAGAAGGTCATTCTTGGTCATGCGTTTGAGCAAAGTTTTTTAATTTTTGGTCAAATTTAGAGTCGGAAAAGAGGCTTTTCAATGGACACATGTGGAATAGATGGAAACTAATTCCTATAACAATTTGTTATAAGCCACAAGGATATAATAGTCTTTTCTTATCCTTTCCTATTATCACATTTAGTTCTTATGGATATATTGCATTACAAACTAAATCTTATTCCATTATCTTGCATTATATCACAAAGTCCCCATCTCAATCACATCTTCCTGTTGATGAAAACTTCTCCAATCTTATCCTTTCCTATTATCACATTTAGTTCTTATGGATATATTGCATTACAAACTAAATCTTATTCCATTATCTTGCATTATATCACAAGTCCCATCTAATCATCTTTAGTTGCATCCAAATTCTCCACTAACATAGTAAGTTATATTCGCTAAAAAAAGACTTTACTATTTATTCCATTAAAGTAATTGACATATCCACTATCATAGTAGATAAGTCCACTAAAGTTTTCTTTAAAATTTGAGATGTTACATTATTGACATTTAATTTTAAGATGTGTAATGATATCAAAATGCCTGACCATTAGACCACATCGATCACAGTTATGTTTTGTTTGAAAAATGGTGAATCAAAACTAATAAGTTGATGACCATACACCGGAGTCAACAATTATATTATTTGACGACGTTTAATAAATAGAGTCTTACACTAATTTGACAATAGCAGAAGAAAGTTTTTGAGGACAAGGTCACAATTTACTTGTGTTGCCATTTGTATGGTATGATTACAACCAAACGTAGGCATTAACAAATTAAGAAGTATTTTTAGAATATAGATTGCTATGATATAATAGCAATTCTCAGTAGGCAAAAGTGTAATTAGTCTATGTATAGAGATTTAATTTTACTTATTTTGAATAGAGTTACGATTAGACGTAAACTAAGATTGTTTAGTGTGCAAAACAAACAAATATACTACGTAGTTCTAATTCTATAAGGATTGTACCACCTCATCTCTATAAATAAAGGTGAGGATAGATACTAGTTAATTCATTCTTCTTGTCTCGATAAGCCTTTATTGGGCAATAATAAAAAGGGTTCGAGGGTATATATTGTGTGCTTATTGTTTCTTTCTTTGTCGATTATATTGTGATCTAGAGGTGTTGACTTTTATTGTGAACTATTTGATCATTTCCATGCTAAGCTCTCATGTTTGTCGAAAGTTTTATTAAAGAATTGGTATTGGAGCCTTGTTCGAGAGGAAGGAATCACACAACAAGGTGGTGATAAAACAAGAGAAAAGAATAAACTGTGTTTGGTTTGTCGATTTCTGCGCATCTATGGTGGAATTGACAGTGCGAATTCGTTAACCATTTGAGCATCCCGTAGGGAGATATAGCCCATCGAAGTTGGTTGGATAAATCTGATTTTTGTGTTGTTTTTTAGTTATTGTTTGGCTATCGTTGTGTTGAAATAAGGTGTCTAAAGCTTAGGTTGAATAAAAGAAGAGTTATGGTGAAAGTTTTAGTTTTCTCAAGGGTATCTTGAGGGGCAAGAAAGTCACTTTTATGGGTTTACTTGAAGATTAAGATCGCGGTTGCAAAGAGTTTCGACAAAGGGGTTTAAAGGCTTCAAAAGGTTGATGATTTAGAGTTCCTTGGTGATAATAAATTAAGAAGGTTAAGAAGCTTCAAGCATTTGTTGGTTTTAGAGGGATTGATAAATCAAGTTTAAGGGTTCTCGCGGGTTTCTTGAAGAACAGGGTCTTGGTGATAACTTGAAAGACAAGCAAGATTTAATTTTTTAAGGATTCAAGGAAAGTGATTGTTTGGAGTACAAGTTTTTGTAGATTTAAGTTGAAATATCAAATCTTTAAGGGCGTCTCAAAAGGCAAGTAGATCAATACTTCAAGAAAGCGAGTTTAGCACACGACATGTGAGGCTTGTTAAAAAGTTGATTCTTTAGGGTTTCTAAAGAGTTAAATCAACTTGACAAGGTTGAAGAAATGTTTGAAGAATGGATAGTACGAGTACTAGGTTTAACATTGAAAAAGTTTGATGGGTTTGTTGTACAAAAGCATGGTGATTCTAACCAAGTTGGGTTCAATCAACTTGGTCCGGGTGTGAAAACAAGTATCCATGAAGTACATGTTCAAAAGCGTGTTTGGTGGTTTGAGGTGGAACTACAAGAAAATTGTCAAACTGAGGTTATCTAGAATAGTAACAATGATGCTATAATGACTTAAAGATAGTTTGAGGTTAAACAAACTTAAAAAAAGACAAACACGAACAACTTGGTAAATGAGCAGGTACACCACCTTGGTGCAAAGGTGGGGCATGCATTACGGAAACTAGAGTACCTTATCAAGAGGATGCACAGGGTAATGCTGATGAAAGGAAGAAGGTGACGGAGGTCTAAGGAAACTAACTTGGTTCGAGGTTCCAACATTGGATGAAGATGTTGAGTATCGATATAGCCTACAAATCACTACTAAGGTGGGAATTATTATGCTATAGTAGCAATTCTTAGCAGGCTAAAGTGTAATTAGTCTACGTATAAGGTTTTAATTGTACTTAGTTAAGTAAATTTAGGATTAGACTAAAACTAGGATTGCTTGTTGTGCAAGACAATCATGTATACTGATGGAATTCTAATTCCATATGAATTGCACTCCCTCATCTTCATAAATAGATGTGAGGGGATGTTAGTTAATTCAATAACTTTGTCTCGATGTAAGCATTTTATTGGTTATTAATAAAGGAGGTTCTAGGGTATTTGTGTATGTATGCATGCTTGTTATTTCTTTCTTTTGTCGATTATATTGTGATCTAGAGGTATTGACTTTTCTTGTGAACTCTTTGATTAATTTGACGCTAAACTCTTAATTTTTTTAACTTTTATGAGTAACATAAAAAGCTTTCATTTTTACGTGATATAAGAGACATTTGGGTATTATATGAATAAAACCTAATTTTTTAACATGTATATGAAAATGGTTTAAGAGTCGGGTTTCTATAAACATGTGATATATCATGACACTGTTAATAATTTTTAGTTTTGTTTTTAAAATTTGACGGCGCATCGTTGAAAATGCGACGCCAACACCTGTATGCTTTCTTTCATAATATTAATACGAAACCAATGATGCTTAGTTATTTTCTAGTGGTTTCAGAAATACGGTTGAAAAGGGTTCGCCCTTTGTTTTTTTAGAGAAGGGATAATAGATGGTGGCTAAAGTTCGACAAATGCCGTAAATGTGTGTCACACCCCGACATAGGCGGAAACACGGGTATGTGACGAAGAATGATCAATCATAACACAAGATACAAAATAGAGAAATCTAAAATGCATTAATGAAAAGTGTCATGAAGATCATCCACCTCAAATACAGATTTGAGTGGGGTCCCAACAAGAACACAACACATAGTCGCCAATTATTACAACCATATGCCCACGCAGGGGTCTATACTAGTCTCAAACCAAAACCTCAAAGTACTCAATTCCAGTACAAAACTCAAATCAAATCTTTCAGAAATACAATCTATACAAGATGTCTTAAAGTCTGCTAACATGCATCATAATCCTACTGATCATTTCCTTCACCTAAAAATGATACTCGAAAACGTCAACAATAATATTGGTGAGCTCGTAGGTTTGGAGAAAACCTAGTCGTTGTGCCAATACTTCAAACAGTGGACAATTATGCAATATGACAGTGAATATATGCAAAACAATCACAACCTATGACTTAGCATCCCCGCTGATCATGTACGAGGACCTAGCATTAGTCTTGTCACAGAGCGAGGTACCAATGCCCTTGGGGTTGCAACCCCAAGGTCATACGCACCTAAAATCCTACCAGCTGGAGCATTTACAATAAGGGGAGACCCTTCACAAAACATAGCCAATCCATGCTAATCACATCCCTTTCCATGCATCTTGATGAATGCAAGTAAAATCAAACCACATAATATTTACATAACAATTATAAGCACATAAATTGTCCCAAAACCAAATCACGTTTCGCACAGTTCAGAAAATCAGTTCAAAACACATTTGAGTATCATTTTTCCCCAACGGAAAAGATTTAAAAAGTGGGGCTACGAGAACTCACCTCAAGCAAAGGTCTCAACCAGCCAACTCAATATCACACAAGCAACCGCAACGACGTTCGAACACGACCTAGTCCAATTAACATTTCACTTAGACATTTATTTCCAAAACAGTTTTTCCGGTTTGATGCATAGTGGTCAGATGCGCGTTGTACGGTCACCCTTAACATTTTCAATGGTGTGATGGTTAATGACTTATCTTTAAAAATAACATACTTCAAACACATACTTATATAATATATCCTACTATACTTTGGCTAATATAGTAAGATAAGTAATATGAGATCATAAATACTTATAACTAACATATCTTCTGAAATTCCGATTAGGTCTCTTAATTACCATTAATTCATCATTTAAGTTATAAGAAATGAAACGTTTAATTATACTAAGCAATTTAGAAAAGTTTTGGAAAGACATAATTTTTGTCTTTTAGTCGACTTATTAAAATAATAAAATAATAATATTTTATTATTAAATCGAGAAATCACGTTTTGAGTAAGAATTCTAAGTATAGACTTTTTACAAAATTTCGACATGACCCGTACGTATATACAACGTTTTCCAAGGTTCTTAAACCTTTATTTCAAACAATTTTCCACAAATTCATAATTTTCCACAAATTCACAATTTTTCGACAAAATACTAAAATCGTTTCTCGCAACGTTTACCAAAGCGTATTCCTACAAATCAAGTTTCAATATCACTTCATAAGTATACTCCAATTTCCAAAAGTCCTTCAAAACCCACGATATGACTAGTTAACGCTTATTGGGCTTTAAGGTCCAATAAGGATCCATTAAGGTTTTACTTATCCAAAATACGTTTAAACTTGATACTAAGGCCCATTAATATATATAAGTCTAAATCGATAAGTAACAAAGTAACCCGGACCACAATAAGCACTCAATAAGCCACGGCTTATTGAGGCTTATTGGGCCGTGAGCCCAATAGCTCCAAAACCAACTCCATAAGCTTAAAAAATAAGCTAATAAGCTATATAGTATATTCGGTTATCATCATAAGCTATAAAAATAGTCTACAAAAATACGACATACTAGGTAAATAACCAAAAACGCTTTCCTCAATATTCTCCATATTTTCGAGAGCTAATAAGCTCAAAATAAGCCACGAAAAGTTTAAAATAAGCCAATAAGCTATAAACAAAATAAGCTACATAGAAAGCAAATATTTTTCAACCATTACGACCACAATATCAAAACTAACAAAACCTTACTTTTCTTTCTTTTATTTCCGAACCCAAACCGAACCCTTTACACCATTCGCAATCTTTTCATTTTCGAAATTTTTTAACAAACACACCGTACAACTAGATTTTATGCATCATCTAACACTCAAAAGTACAAGTTAAATCAAAATTTAGGAAACTTAGAATTAGGATTTTGAAAAGCAAGAACGAACGCGAACCGACTACCCAAAAGTAGTTTAAACAATAACCCGGATACTAGAATCAACCCACGACTCCGCAAATCTTTATGTTTTTATCAAAGATTGAAAAATAAAGTGTGTGTGTGTGTTTTAGGTCGGAAAAATAAAAGAGAAACACACAAAGTGTGTGTGTTTTATTTTTTTGAAAGAAAATGAGATATGCATGTTTTGGAGTCAAACAAAGTCATATGTACCATGGTTGGGATAAGCCATCCTAAAAACTAGCCATCTTGTTCCCCTTGCTTGTCTATAACCGGCCATGGTATCCTAGGGCCTCGGGTGTCTTCGTTTTTGTGTCGGGTTCACTTAAAACTCAAAAACCTCGATCGTAAAATATTTCCCGAAGTTATTTAGCATTTTTATTCACTTTAAAAATACTTTTACCATAACTTAGAGTATTTACATGACTCATTTACACATTAAACTTCCCAAAAGTCATTTTGAACATTATCGGATGTGTCGGGACTTGTTTTCGGCATTTCACGTTATTCACGGGTCAAACCACCCGAAACATAATCAACATAATAATACCCTCTAAAAAGGATTATTACACATCATTTAACCATAAAACACCTCAATCACATAATTTCACCACCACCAACACGGTACTTGCTCTAACATGAAATGACAAAGACAAATAGTCAAATGACTATATTAGAACATTCAAAACTCACATAAAGGGCAAGGGTTACATTCTACCCCTCTTAAAAGTATTTCACCCCTGAAATTCAACTACTACCAGCACTAAACAGATGCGGGTACTTGAGTTACATTTGGTCTTCACGCTCCCATGTGAATTCAGGTCTACGTTTCGAATTCCACCGGACCTTGACAATGGCAGTTCCACTCCGCTTAAGTTTCTTGAACTCTCGTTCCAAGATTTCCACATGTTCTTCCATAAAATTCAACTTAGCGTCTACTTGGATCTCATCCAAGGGCACTTGCAGTGTTGGATCAGCCATATACTTCTTAAGGTTCGACACGTGGAACGTGTCATGAACACCATTCAACTCCTCAGGTAGTCTAAGTCTATAGGCTACAAGACCTACCTTCTTAACGATCTCAAAAGGTCCAACAAATCTAGGTGCTAGTTTCTCCTTCTTCCTAAAGCGTACCACACCTTTCCAAGGCGATACTTTAAGGAAGACATAGTCACCTACACTAAACTCTAGAGGCTTCCTTCTCTTATCGGCATAACTTTTCTGGCGGCCACTCGCAGCCTTAAGTCTATCCTTAATCTGTGAGATCTTTTCAGTGGTCTCTTACACTAAATCAGGCCCTATCAACTGACCCTCTCCAACCTCTGCCCACATAATCGAGGAACGACACTTTCTACCGTACAAAGCCTCAAACGGTGCACACCTCACACTAGAGTGGTAACTGTTGTTATACGAAAACTCAACTAATGGAAGATGTATATCCCAACTTCCCCCGAAGTCTAGGACGCATGCTCTAAGCATGTCTTCCAAGGTCTGGATAGTACACTCACTCTGACCGTCGGTCCGAGGGTGGTAAGCCGTACTCATATCTAACTTAGTTCCTAATGCCTCTTGCATTGACTGCCAAAACCTTGACGTAAATCAATTATCATGATCAGATATGATCAAGATCTACACACCGTGCCTAGCAATAATCTCATTCAGATAGAGTCTAACCAGCCTATCCATCTTATAATCCTCACACATAGTTAGAAAATGAGCAGACTTAGTCAATCGGTCCACAATGACCCAGATTGTGTCATGCCCACTACTAGTCCTCGGTAACTTCATAATAAAATCCATTGCTATCCCCTCCCATTTCCATTTGGGAATCTTAGGTTGCTGCAATAAGCCAGAAGGCCTCTGATGTTCAGCCTTAACCTTTAAACAAGTCAAACACCTACTAACATATACCGCTATATCTTTCTTTATTCCTGGCCACCAATACCTATCTCTAAGGTCATAATACATCTTATCAGTTCCTGGGTGTACAAAGTACTTCGACTTATGGGCCTCATCCATAATCAGGGTTCTCACATCACCCTTCAAAGGAACCCATATTTGATCCAGGTAATACAATGCTCCATCGCTCCTATGTTCTATCATCTCATCTAGTCCTTTCTACAACCCTGCAGATTCCTCAGATGCCCCCTCCTAAGCCGCTAATATCCTATCCTTGATACTTGACTAAAGGGTCATATTCATAGCTTAAACTCTCTTAGGTTTCACCCTCTCTTTCCTACTCAGTGCATCAACTACTATATTCGCCTTACCAGGATGGTAGCGAATTTCGCAGTCATAGTCACTAAAAAGCTCTATCTAGCGACGCTGTCGCATGTTCAGTTCCTTCTGACTAAAGATATGATGGACACTCTTATGATCGGTATATATGACACTCTTTGTCCCATACAAATAATGTCTCCAAATCTTAAGTGCAAACACAAACGCACCTAGTTCCAAATCATGGGTGGTGTAATTCTTCTCATGGATTTTCAACTGCCTAGATGCATACGCTATCACTTTACCTCGTTGCATCAATACACATCCTAATCCTAGGCTTGATGCATCACAATACACCGCAAAATCTTTCGGACCATCAGGGAGAGCTAGAACAGGTGCATTACACAACTTATCCTTCAAAGTTTAAAATGAATTCTCCTGCTCTGTTAGAAACACAAAAAGTGTCGATCACTTCCAAGTTGTAACAGGTCTTAGCTCGTAGATTGTGTCATGTTAAGTATAGAAGCTAATCCGGCCCAAGGCCCATGGGAAGCCCATCATAGCCCATGGGCCGGCCATCATGTAACTATATAAGCCATCTCCTAGCCATGGAGAGGGGTTGGTTGTTTCATTTTTTCCATTTTCCACATAGTGATAACACTTCGTCCATTCCATATACTTTCTCTCACTGAACATCACAACCCACATCTCTCTCTCTTGTTCTTGGTAGATCATTAGATTACATGTTTCTTCAATTGGTATCAAGAGCCATGGAGTGGTGTGTTTAGTTTTTGTGTTTGTCTTGTGATTTGTGTTCAAAATCTTTATAAAGAACAAAATTTTTGATTCAAAATTTTTTGGCGTAAAAACCTTAAAGTTTTCATTTTTATTGTTCCTATAGGGTTAGTAACACTAGTTATACAAGAATTTTTGCTAAAAAACCATTCAAAAATGTGTCTTTTTGAGTTTTGAAAATTTGAGTTTCGTAGTAGTTGGAACCGAACGAGTACAACCTAACAAGAATAACCGATCTAGTATTTCTTTGACAACCGAACGAGTTGTCTGTTTCAAGCAGAGCCGAACTAGCGTATTTGTTTGACAACCGAACGAGTTAATTGAACAAGCAGAGCCGAACTAGCTTAGTTGTTTGACAACCGAACTAGATAACCAAACAAGCAGAGCCGAACTAGCATATTTGTTGGACAACCGAACTAGATAACCGAACAAGCATAGCCAAACCAGCTGAACCGATCTAGTTTAACTCTTTGTCAATCGAACAAGTGGACCGAACTAGTTTGTCCCTTTGTCTACCGAACAAGACAACCGATCTAGGCAATTTCTTTGTCAACCGAACTAGTCAATTCCATTTAAGACACATTAACTCAAAGTTC
>BQNB010169390.1:0-13786 GCA_026074375.1 Tanacetum coccineum | reverse complement strand
TTTCCACCATTAAACGGACCTCCACACCACGAGCAACCAAAATGGTTATACGAAGACATGTCGAAGAATTAAACGGATAGGAGGATAAAGAAGATATGAATTAAATGAAATAAGAGGATAAAGGAGAATATTTTTGAAAATTTTTATATGTATAAAAATAAAAAGAAAAAGAAAGTATAAATGTAAAATATTTTTGGATTTTTATATTTTTTATAAATACGAAAATAAACTTTCTAGAGAAAGGATCTTCAAGGCACTAACTCGAAACACCACGTAAAAATTGTACAACTCTCCCCGTTAGCGGCGCCATTTTGATGAGCGTCAAACGCGTGTCGAGTAATATATAAGTATCCCGTTAGAATAAATAATCACTTTAAAAAAAGTAATAATCTAATCTTCCGAGTGTCGTATCCACAGCGAGAATTGAATTTGAGATTTACGTTAATGTTTCTTATTTGATGCTTGAATATCTTTTTGTTTTGGTTTTTATACTAATATAATAATAAGCTAAAATAATACTAAGATATAACTAAAAATGGATATGCTTGTCAAGTGAGGCGAAAAGATCATTAAGTGTGAAGGAAATAGTAAATAGAGAATTAGCACCGTTAAAAAAACTGTTTTCTCAGAACGTTGGTTTTTATTGAAAATGATCCTTTATTTTGGTACAAATTACTCAATTTAATGATGACGAATTAATACCCGTAAAAACATTATTTTCTCACAACGTTGGTTTATTTTGAAAAAAATATCTTATATAAGTAAAAAACAACAATTATTGATGACTAAACTAAACATGCCAATAAACATAAAAATAGATAAGTAAAAAGAGATTATTGAAAAGGAATTAGAAGTCACCAAATTCGGATTAATAACGAGCGAGATGACATAATAGCGAATACCAAAATACCCATCTCCATAAGCTTTAAACCCGCATCCATAAGCTCCAATATTAAACCAACACTAACTACCATTTAGTCATTTCATAGTGACACGAATCATAAAAGTAAAACATAACAAAATTCTAATTCTTAAATCCTACGAAGATGATTAAAGACTAAAGTTGAAAATTACAATAGATGGAAAAGATAAGATATGTTGTAATCTGCGAATCTAAATTGAAAAGATACGGAGCTGCGTATTTTTATCCTACTCTACCCTACATCTATGAAAGAAAAAGAACAAAAAAAGAAAAAAAAAAGAATAGATGGACCAAATGCCTATCTAATCTACGAAAGAGAGAAGAAAAAAAACAAAAAAATGAAACTGAAAAGATAAGATCTCCCCAAGATGCTCCTGTTGCGTCCCTTTTATTCTTGCCTTTGCTGCGTCAGTTCTAAGCAGAAATAAGAGTGGATATTGGGCTTGGTCTTTGCTTGCTGGGCCAGTTGTCTTTCTATGTGATGGGCCGAGCCCTTTCATTGATCTTGGGCTGCAGTAGGGAATGTAAAGGTGTTAAGATGAGTCCATTACTTTAAGTCTTGGGCTGGATTTATTAATTGTTGAGCCTTAAATAGATATGGGTCGGTCCGACCTATATAAATGGTATCGGGCCGACCCAATAAGAGATGAAGGCACCGTTAGACTCGAATTTTTGTGCTCTTTCCAATGGCATGCTTAGGAATATTAACGACTTCGTCTTGATCTCGAAAAATGCATAAACGTCTTCAAATCTTAACCGAAAGTCTCCATTTTTGCTTCGTTTTCAATCAATTGTACCTGCAAAACATAACAACACAAAACAAACATATTTGCAATATAATTAAGCATATTTTAGTGTTATTAGTCCATTTATTAGTGTTTTCTGGGATATAAATGATGTGTGTTTAACACACATCAGATTACGCAAGTGCTAATGGTTTGAGAAATAGGTCTAAGGACCATTCCCAAGACCAAGGTCAAAATTTAGTACTTGTTTGGAACATATTTATTAAATATTATGTTTCACTAATTTCTAAAGCGTTTTATGTGCAAATTGATGCAATTACGTAGTAGATTAATTTTGTTGCCACAACTCATGTTTGTAAAGATCATTGCTGGTTTAAGACATATTAACCGATGGAAGATGGATCTGTCTTTTACATGGGTGATGATCATTTCGCTCCTATTCATGGATAAGGAAGTGTGGTGTTATAGTTCAGTTTTGGAAAATCTGTTACTTTGTTTAATGTGTTGTATGTGCCAAAACTTCGTATGAATTTAATTTCTTGTCCTGAATTAAATTAGTGTGGATACAAAAAAGTGTATGAATTTAATAAGTATATCTTATCGAAGTTTGGTGTATTTGTAGGATTTGGTTATTATAACAATGGAATGTTTATGTTAAATTCGGATTAAGTTCCTGATAATTCTAGTTTTGTTTATATGTCTTCTTCTAGTGATGTTAATTCCTCATTATGGCATGCTCGTTTAGGACATGTGCATTATAAAAGAATGCTTGAAATGTCTAAAGATGATTTAATTCCTACTATTAATGAAAATATAGTAAAATGTAATACTTGCATGTTGACAAAAATCAGCAGACAACCTTTTAAAAGTATAACAAGAAAATCTATGATACTTGATTTAATATATACTGATTTATGTGATTGTCATGCAACACCATATTTAGACAGTAAAAAGTAAGTTATAACTTTATAGATGATGCCTCTAGGTTTTGCTATATTTACTTGCTACATGCAAAAGATGAAGCCTTAGATAAATTTAAAATTTGTAAAACAGAAGTTGAATTGCAACAAAATGACTTGATTAAAACCTTACACACTAATAGAGGTGGTAAATATTATGATCCTGTATTTTCCAATCGGTAGGAATCATTCATGAAACTATGGCTTATACACCACAACAAAATGGTGTGGCTGAAAAGAAAAATAAAGCTCTTAAAGAAATGGTTAATGCTATGTTATCTTCCTCGGGTTTGAGTGACAGATTTGGGGGAGAAGCCATGTTAACGACTTGCTATTTATTGAATAGGGTTCCTAATAAAAGGAACAACACTACCCCATATGAACTTTGGTATAAGAAACGACCCAACATGACATTTTTGCAGGTTTGGGGGTGTAGGGCCATTGTTAGACTTTCAGACCCTAAAAGAAAAACTATGGGTGAAAAGGTTATTTATTGCATCTTTGTTGGATATGCTGAGCATTCTAAGGCATATAGGTTTTATGTTATAGAACCTAATGACTCAATTTCTATTAACACAATTATCGAATCAAGAGATGCAATATTTGATAAGAATCATTTCTCTTTAATACCTAGACCAAAGTATATTATACCAAATTATGATAAATCTCAAAGGGATGATCATTTAAATGATATATCAAGTGAGATACCCGAACCTCGTAAAAGTAAAAGAGCTAGAAAAGCTAAAGCATATGGTTCTGAATTTTAGCTATATCTAGTTGAGGGATCAAGAGATCAGATTTAATCTCAATAATCCTACTCCTATAGTATAAAGGAGGTATCAAGAGCATATAATAAAGTTATACAATCTCAAGATGTTGCTTTTTGGAAAGAAGAAATTGATGATGAGATTGGTTCTATTATGAAAAATAATACATGGGTCTTATATGATTTACCACCAGGTTACAAACCTTTAGGTTGCAAATGGATCTTCAAATAGAAGATGAAATTCAATGGAACAATTGACAAGTTTAAGGCTAGATTGGTAATCTAAGGCTTTAGATAAAAAGAAGGTATCGATTACTTTGATACATACACACCAGTTGCTCGTATCACTACTATCAGATTGTTAATAGCTTTTGCAGCTAATCACAATCTAGTGATCCATCAAATAGATGTCAAAACAACGTTTTTAGATGGTGATTTGGAAGAAGAAGTGTATATGAAGCAACCATAAGGATTTGTTATACCCGGTAATGAGAATAAGGTGTAAGTTAGTTAAGTCATTATATGGGCTAAAACAAGCACCCTAAGCAGTGACATCAAAAGTTTGATGAGGTTGTGTTGTCAAGTGGTCTTATCCTAAACCAATATGACAAATGTGTACATAGAAAATTTGATGGATCCGGTAAAGGTGTCATCATTTGTCTATATGTTGATGACATGTTGATTTTTGGCACTGACCAAAATCAAGTTGATAAAACAAACAAGTATTTGTCATCAAAGTTTTCCATGAATGAGATGGGAGAAGCAGACATTATTCTTGGTATTAAGATTAAACATGAGAATAAAGGGATTAAACATGAGAATAAAGGGACTGTAATTACACAATCTTACTATATTGAGAAAATACTCAAGAAATTCAGTCGTGAAGATTATTCTACGGTGAGTACTCCCATGGTGATGTGTTGTCGTCTAGGTGTTAATTATGTTTTCAAGTTTTAAAATGTATATTTTTTCGACTTTACCTAAAACAACACTTTAACGGGCAGTATACCCGATCAGATGGAGTTTCGTGGTAAGTAGGGTGTCGATCACTAAGAGCGAGAACTAATCTTTTTATTTTATCAATATTTTTGTTATCTAAACTAAGTTAAATTAAACTATGTTAATTCTATTATGTGTTAAACCTATGCTAAACCTATGTTAGTCCTAATTCTAACGGATAAGGGGTTTTTTTCAGTCTGAGAGACTGGCACGGGTTTTGTGGTAACTTAGATCAATTTAAGACACAATAACATACGTAAGCAGATAGACAAAAGATAGAAGAGCGGTCTAGCCAAATATAAGAAAACTGTATTAACCATGATCAATCCAATTAAAACATTGGTTTGTTTATTTAGTGCAATGAGTGCTTATCTCGAGGCCACATATCATTCTAAGATTTAGGCGGTACTTCTTACTAAAACCTAGACACGTAGAATTCTATCACAATTAAACGCATCCGCATAAAGCATCATGTAGAATACTAGTAATCTTAAGATCAAGCAAGAACAAGAGTGAGATGTGGGTTGGATGTTAGAGAGAAACTTGGATGACTTACTGCTTAATGGCAATTTATATACTAGTAGTCTGCTGGCCAAGTCTTTACCAATGATTAAAGAACCATATCGATGATCCAAGGGTCACCTGCCGGTCCAACTAAGCTCACTAATCTAAAGGCGAAGATAGGTCATTATTTGTGATCCTATTGGTCTAGATATATAAATCACTATATGGAGAGCCATCCCGGCATCTAGCTAACGTGGTCGGTATCACTAGATCCAGTTGAATGATAGGTCGCATACAAAAGCACGTAAACAAGTATAAATTGATAAACATAAACAAGCAATCAATGGATAAAATTAAGCTATTCGATATAAACAAACCAAAAACATTCAATCTTAATAATAATGGCTTATACACAAGGGATTAGCCCTCAATTCATTATAATCAATACATGAGTATAATCTAAACAGGTAAAACATAAACGACTTAAATGAAAATTGATACCAAAATCAAATGATTACTAGGTGTATAGGAGATTAGACCTATAGTGTTTCCTATGGAATTAGTAGCTTTGCTTGATCTATTATGCTCTTCTTGTCTTCTGAAAATCAACTTTTGTGGTTAAGATATCAAAAATATGATCAAGCAACCCGAAAACCTATTTTTAGGTTTTCTATTTATAGGGTCTAGAATTTGGTTGATACGGCGTATCGAGTGACTTAGATACGACGTATCGGGGGTTTCTTAGAGTAGGGACCATGTTCGATATATTACACAATATTTTATTACTTTAAATTGAATACAACGTATGGAGTATCCTGGATACGAAGTATTGGTCTTTGAGTCTTCGTGGTTTCTTATGAAGTGAAAGCACAGATACGCCGTACTTCCTTGATGGATATTGTTGGGTCTTAAAAGACTTCATGGATTCTTAGAAGTTACTGCTGCTCAGGTACATAATGGAAATTATGCTAAGTGGTTAGTACTAGTAGTATAATGTTACCACTACTAGTTACTCCTGTTAGTATAATTTAGTATTGATAGCATAAAGTTACTACTGTTAGTTGAGGTTAAGACTGCTTAGTGTTAAAGACTAAAATATAAGCTAAGTAGTTAGTGCTGCTAGTAGTAAAAGTTAAGACTGCTAGTACAAATTACTACTGTTAGTGTATATTAGTACTGCTAGTACTAATCTTACTACTGCTTATGTTTATTAGTGCTGCTGGTGGAAAGATTACAACTGTTTGAAGACTTTCTACTGTCAAGAGGATAAAGACGACTTAAAGAGATAAAGTTTGTTTGGAGAACAAGAATACGTGTGAAGATAAGTGTTGAGATATTTATGTACAAGATATACATAATGTATTTATTTAGAAGATTACGTTTATGTTTAAAAAAGATTGAGATATCTTAGGAATATATTGTAAGCTGACTATGACTCCTTAGTCTATAAAAGGAGGCTCTAGGGCATTAGTTGAGATATCACAAAAACATGCAAACATATCATTATTAGTTTTCATAGTTGTCAAAGTCGATTAAGAAAAGCTTCAAGGTTTGTAACCCCAGTACTAAGTTAAGAGTACTCGTATTATTGATCTAATAATATTGGAGCGTTTGGTTATATCTTTGTTGTTCAAGATTACTGTTTCATTGATTTTACTTCTAGAGTATTAAGGTGTAGATTCTGCATACACTTTAATATACATACAAAGTTTCTACAACAAGTTATTTTGATTTTCCAAGGTAATTTAACCGTAGGACCAACCTAAGGAATTCGATCTAGGTTGGGATTCATCCAAGTGGTTTAGAGCCATGGGGCTCCGATCTAGGTCTATACAAGATTTTTTAAGAGCTCTAAAAACCTAATTTTCAAGAAAAATTCGCCGGTTAATAAGATTTTATGTGGTTTTGAAGATTCAGTGCTATAATGATGCTTATAATCGTCCTCTCTACCTATTTGGGTATGCAATACGATTGGTAAGCTTTGTTACTATTTATTTAGGTTTCTTTTTGATCCGTTGTGCTCTAACTGATCAAACCCGAGACAATTAGGGTTTGTATATTTTTTGGATCTGATGTGGTGTATACACGGCTTGGTATGAATTCATTCAAACTCTTTTAGGGTTTTCTTGATAAGCCGTGATTGTATAAAGTTGGGGTTTGCACTAATGGTATCTATGGTGGTCATGATTTGGAAGAGAAGGATGTTAATGTTATTCTTGATCATTATCGTGCTTAAATCAGAAGACATGGAAACTTTCAAGGCAATGATCTAGATCAGCTGGTATACAACTGGTAATAGGATAGTTACTACTGTTGGATTTGTATACAAAGTTAATGCTGTTAAAGAAGATTAATGCTGCTTGGATATAGTTTCTGCTGTTTGTTTAAATTAGTGCTGCTCGACTCAGTTAATGCTGCTAGGGCTCAAGTACATACTTAATGCTGTCAAGGATGGTTAATGCTGCTAATGTACTTTGTGCTGCCTAGTATGGAAGAACAGTAGTAAGTCATGGGTTAATACTGCTAGCGTTAAAAAGCAGTTACTACTGCTTGTGGTAAAAGCAGTTAGTTACTACTGCTTGGGATTATAAAGTTAATACTGCTTCCTATGTTAATACTGTTTGGGTTAAAGGAAGTTAGTTAATATAGAAGCAATTACAACCTGTAACCTGTCCGATAAAAGAGTTAGTAATGCTAGCTTTGACAGATATCGGTTAACAAAACATAAGATTTTGGTTTTTGTTCTTAACTTGAATTAAAGGCTCGTATTCTTTGTAATCTATTGAGGATGTGGTTACGAAGAAGTCTTTTTTCACTTATTTGACGGTGAAGTGTAATTATTTGGGTTTGTGTTTTATCATACCTTTTAGCGGGAGGTAACTTGTTCGTGCTTAGAAAAGATGTGACGAAGAATTGACAAATCTAGCAAAGGTGTGTGATTTTTTATTAATGGTGATCATGCTCACATTTGCTATACTTTGATTATGTGTCTCATAGAAGATGTGGATAAATGTTAAGAGATTGCGGTCTTCCCCCTTTACATTGTTTTTGGGCTTACGTTCAAAGATCTCGAAGATAGTGCAAAGATATAAGACACAAGTTTGGTTGTTCACTTCAGCATCAAGTACGTTATATTTGTTTTCTTATCAGTAATCACTTACATAAGAGCTATAGATATTAAGATTTATGAGATGGGTTAAAACATATGGGTTTTGGGGAAGCGTAATGTTAAATTGTTTAAACATTTACTTGCCACTTCAAGATGCTTATTTTTGTCCCCTACTAATTATATACCACAAAAGGGGAAGGATGAGTCAAATGATAATTTGCAACTTAGATAAGGGGAAAGTTTCATTCGATTATTAACTTTTGGGAAAAGTTCGTGCTTATTTGGTTCTTGTCTTATAAACTAGGGGAAGATTGTTAGGAATTATATTTGAGTTGATAAAGGACAAAACAGAATGAAACAAAGAGGAAACAAGAAGGGTTCAATAGTCTCGCCCATATGGTATTATACAATGTAGGAGAAAATGAATTGGTCAAAAAGAGATAATAGATGAAAAGATATCAAGATAAAAATTAAGATGATTTTACTTATTTAATATCTTTTATTAGGTTTCCATGTAAACCTTAAACCTCCTTATGCATTAAAGGAGTCAGGCATTATAGTTTTTGTGTGCCAAAAGTGTGTGTGCACCAAAGCTGTTAAAAACGTGTTGTGTGTGTGGGTTAAACACGTACCCACATGAGGTAGATGGCTAGCTATGGTGGTGTGCCTCATAGGGATTTAGGATTCCTGTTGATGTATCATTTTACCATTGATCAGTAAGATTGGGGTTGTAGTTGTCCATGTATCTTAAGGTGATGATGAAGAAAAACCTTGTATTAATAACAATAATTCAACGTTTGAATATTCCGCCTTTGTTATTAATTCATCCTAGATCATGTTCTAAACAAACAAAAGCTTAAACGATCTTCACAATTCTGATAAGTCTTTGGTAAAAGAACAAATATCACAGGTCAGATAATTCTAAGGAAAATTCTGATAAGTCTTTAGTAAAAGAACAAGTATCACAGGTCAAAAGTAGCTTTGTTGAAGGTTGTGGGTCTAACACTAGTAAGAGTGTTAGTGAAGTAGAACCTAAGAAAGTTAGGAAGAATAATGATGCTCCAATTATTGAGGATTGGGTGGTTAGATGAAGAGGAAACAAGTGAGTTAAGGACTAAGCCTGAATGAAAAACTGGTATTCCTATGCCTGCTAAAATAGAAAAAACCAGTTAAGAAGTTCTGTTTAGGTAGAAGAAATGTATAGATACCAAAGTCTAGAGGGAATCAGAGAAATTAGAATGGTCAGAAGTCTTCCCCGATCAACTAGGTTGTGGATATTTGTGATTGTATAACAAGGCTTGTTTTATTTGTGGGAGCTTTAATCATGTGCAGAAAAATTGTACTTACCATCAAAAGAAAAAGGGGGTATGGGGGAAACAATTACAAAGGGTGGATAAGACTTTTTCGCAAGACCTCACACCATAGAACCACCAAAAATTATGATCCAAGAGGAGTTTTGACTGTAGAACTGGGCCTAAATAACCTTTAGTTAATGCTATGTCTAGTTTATACTGCTCACCCAAAACCAACAGTGCATTGTGCTAGACCAAAGACTCATTTTTACAAATCAACACAATCTACTGTCCAAAGGCCCTTTTATAAGAATCAGCATTAAACTAATGACTTTTTAATCATAGGTTAATACTATTTAGGCCTAGAATAGTTAATTACTAATAGGTCATAACAGAAACACCTGTTAATACTGTTAGGCCCAGAGTAGTTAATACTACTAGGCCAAATAGAACATCAGTTAATGTTGCCAGGGCAAATGGGTTCAATGCTGTTAATCCCCCAGCATGTTGGGTTTGGAGACCTATTAAACCTAATAGTGCATCAATCACTTTGAACAGATATAACTACATTAATGCACGAGACAGATCCAAGTCAGTAATGGCTTAGGTCCCAAAAGGAATCTAATTTCCTTATTCTTTTGTGCAGGGTAAGCCACATCATGATGATAAAGGAATTTGTTGACAAGTTGTGCTCAATGCACACTGACTGGTAAATAGCTTATCTCTTGATTTCAAGCAGTTTGATGGTGGTTATGTTGCATTTGGAGAGAGCATATGTAGTAAAATTTTTGGTAAAGGACACTCTTAAAGACTGTTAATCTTGATTTTGATGATGTTCTACGTCAATGAGTAAAATTCAATTTTTTAGTGTCTCATAGTAGTGTGACAAAAAGAAACTATGTCTTTTTAAGATACTGAATGTCCTTGTTCCAAGTTCTTTAGTTGCCTGATAAAATCAGAACTTCTTAAAATTCATAGACAGACACTATGTACAGTTTGATATGAGACATTGCTTTCCAAAGAAAAGTTTGACTTAGTCTTGTTGCAAAGGCTAACAAAATTAGGGATGAATCTATGCTTTTGGCACAAAAAGACTTGGTATCATTAATTTTAAAAACATAAATAAGCTAGTCAAGGATAATCTAGTAAGAGGATTGCCTACAAAATGTTTTGAAAATGACCAAAAACCTGTGTTGCTTGTCTTAAAGGGAAGCAACACAGAGCTTCTTGTAAGTCCAAAGTTCTGAATCCTATTACTAAGCCTTTGTTTATGCTACATATGGATTTGTTTGGTCCAACCTTTGTGAGTAGCTTGATGCATAAGAAGTATTGCTTAGTAGTCCACAATGATTATAGTTAGATTTACATGGGTTTTCTTTTTAACAACTAAGGATGAAACCAGTGAGATCCTTAAGCGCTTTATCAAAGAAATAGAAAACCTAGTGGATAAGAAAGTGAAAATAATCAGAAGTGATAATGGAACAGAGTTTAAGAACAAAGTTATGGATGAATTTTGTAGAGAAAAAAGGTATTAAGAGAGAATATAGTATAGCTAGGACTCCTCAGCAAAATGGTGTTGCTAAGAGGAGGAATAGGACACTCATTGAGGCTGCTAGAACAATGTTAGCTGACTCTAAGTTACCTACCACATTTTGTGCAGAAGTAGTTTCTACTGCTTGTAATGTATAAAACAGGGTTTCAGTAGTCAAGCCTCATAACAAGACACCTTATGAACTTTTTAGAGGTTTTAAACAGCTCTAAGTTCTATGAGACCATTTGGTTGTCATTGTTAATTTCTTAATACTTAGGATTGTTTTAGAACAAGTTTGATGGCAAAAGTGATGAAGGTTTCTTTGTTGGATACTCTTTGAGTAGTAAAGCTTTTAGGGTATACAATACTAGAACCAAAAGGGTAGAAGAAAACTTGCATATTGGGTTTTTAGAGAATAAGCCTATGATAGAAGGGATGGTCTAAACTGGTGTTTGTTATTGACTCTCTAAACCCCAATCTATGAACTATGTTGTACAGTTTCTTGCAAGTACCAGTTTCTACTTGACTCGCAATTACTTCAGAAAGAAAAAGTCAAGATTGCATTGTTGATGCACTTTTGGGAAAGATTACTTTCATACTTTGATTCATCCGAGTACAAAGAATGTTTGATAAATGGTGAACCAAAAAATGCTGAATGATGCTCAAAAGCTGGTTCAAGATGGTCTTAAATAAATGAGATTGCGAAAGAAGGTTTCGCAGATGATAGCAGTTCTGAAGTTGTATAACTTATGTTGGGAACAAGGTTTTTACTGCAAGTTCTTGATGTTAATACTGGTAGTCTTAAACTTAATGATGTTGGTCCATCAGTTAGTACTGCTAGTCCAAATGAAGAAGACAACACTGAAGAAGAACCAGAAGTTAATTTGGGGAACATTACAAATTCCTATATTGTTCCAACCACTCACAATACAAGAATACATAAAGATCATCCAATTGAAAATGTGATTGGTGAAGTGTAGTCAACTGTTCAGACAAGAAGAATGTCAAAATCTACTTCTGAACAAGGGTTTCTCAGTGATGTGTATGAGCAGAAAACACATGATACCCTAAATACTTGTTTATATGCTTGTTTCCTATCACATATTAAACCAACAAGCATTGCTAAAGCTCTATCTGATTCATCCTAGGTGGAAGCAATGCAGGAAGAACTTCTGCAATTCAAACTTCAACAAGTTTGGATACCGGTGGATCTTCCTAATGAAAAGAAGGCCATTAGAACAAAATGGGTCTTCAGAAATAAGAAAGATGAAAGGGGAATTGTGATTAGGAATAAAGCAAGGTTAGTTGCACAGGGTCATAGACAAGAAGAAGGTATTGATTATGAAGAAGTGTTTGCTCCTGTGGCAAGAATTGAGGCAATAAAATTGTTTTTGGCCTATGCTTCTTTTATGGATTTTCTGGTATATCAAATAGATGTAAAGAGTGTTTTCTTATATGGAACCATTAAGGAAGAAGTCTATGTTACTCAACCACCAGGATTTAAAGATCCTGACCATCCATACAAAGTTTACAAGGTGGTCAAGACACTTTATGGTTTGCATCAAGCACCAAGAGCATGGTATAAAACTTTGGCTAACTATCTGTTAAGCAATGGGTTTATAAGAGGCAAGATAGATCAAACATTATTTATCAAGTAGCAAAAAGGAGATATTTTGCTTGTACAGGTCTATGTAGATGACATTATCTTTGGCTCAACAAACAAGGAGTTATGTATTGGTTTTGAGAAGCTCATGAAAGATAAGTTTCAGATGAGTTCTATGGGAGAACTAACTTTCTTTCTAGGGTTACAAGTACAACAGAAGGAAGATGGAATGTTGGGAAATATATTGTAAAAGACTTAATACTGGTAGTATAACAGTTAAGTCTGGTAGTATTAGTTAGTTTTGGCAGTACTAAGTTAAGTCTGGCAGTACTATAGTTAGTACTGATAGAGTGGCAGTACTATAGTTAGTACTTGTCGTGTTTAGTTAAGTCTGTTTATGTAACAGAATAGTGATAATAGTTATCTTAGAGATATCTTAGGAGATATCTTAGGAAAGGATATGCATTATCCTTTCATACGTTTTGTATAGCCTTTTAGGGTTTCCTTGGTGTATAAAAGGAAACCTACGGCATAGAGTTTTACATAAAACAAATAGAAGCATTGAAGCTGTAGGATCCCGAATTCACACAAACATGTATAGATCTAGAGAGATCTTGACAGAGAAATTTAGAGAGAGAATGATTGAGAGAGAAACTAATAAAAACACACTTAAGAGTGTGTGTAAAATGAATTGATACTTACCTCTTCCAAAGTTGGAAGAGATATTTATAGTTCTTACAAAACACCGGGGTATTAGTACACGGTTCAATACTGAAAGTCGTACGTTTAACTACTAAACTACGAGCTATAATGAACACTAAAATACACGGGGTGACCGAGTCTTTTTCTAATATCTAACAATCTCCCCCTAAGGGAGGTCACCCCTAAAAAATACTAAACTTAAGCTCTTCAATCTTCAGATTGATCTTATGTATAGCTCGTAGACGTTTGATTTCATTGATCTGTATCTTGTGAATCTGAAGTAGTGAACTTTAGACTTTTAGGCTTTAGCTTGACTTGTATGTGATCTTTGAGCTTCTTTGAGATCATCATCCAATCATAATCTCTAATCATCATCATGTGATCTTTTGTCGTCTTGTGAACTTGTGTCATTCTGAATGATATGCTCACACTTTTCTTGATCTTGAAAGCTTGAATATTCAGAGTTACGGAAGCTTTAAAAACAGATACTTGAGCTTTCATGATATCTTCGAATGTGTCATTTGAGTATGAGCACGCGGTTATGAACTTGATTATGCTAGAACAGGGTATCTCCATTTCCATCTTTAAATGATCCTGTAATAAAACAGTTAGCAATAATAGGAAATTGATTTGTAAAAACAATCGATGCGATA
>BQNB010169389.1:0-13786 GCA_026074375.1 Tanacetum coccineum | reverse complement strand
TTAAGGGAGCATTAATCAATATTAGATCACTTAAATCGAGCGTTATTTGATGAATGATAATCAAACAGGCTAAAGAAGATCGATCAAATAAAGAGAATCTTTTAAAATCGCCATGGCCTCTCCACTTTTGAAATTCAAACAGTTTGACTTCTTGAGAAACTGATTAGAGCGGAGGGAGTGGTGGTGCCAAACGTTGGCGCCAAGGCTTGGCGCGAGAAAAGCCCACGGCGCACCACTCTGTGGCTCGCGCCAAGGGTTCTCGCATCATGGCTAACAGCCCACGCGAAACCTTATATATATATATATATACTATACTATATATACTTATTATTACTACCTATACTATATATTATTCTACTATTCTATATAACTTCTATTAAATATATATATATATATATATATATATATATATTAAAAGTATTCGTTTCTTACCATTGATGGGAGCGGATTTTCAAAAAAAATACCCCCAAAACCCTAATTTTACCCCTTTAAAAATCCTATAAATACCCCATTTTTATTTCATACTTCACACACACTTTCAATACATTTTATAACACACATTTCTCTATTTCTTCATTTTTTTCACTCAAAAAAAATGAATCCCAACCCCAACCCCAACCCCAACCAACCAAATTTTATGCATTTTAATTTTATGTCTTTTAATTTTAAGTATTTTTTTAATGTATTGTTTTTTTTAATGTAATGTTTTTAATTTCAATGAATTTTATTTTTAGTTATATAAATAAGTGTATTTTAAATAAATATGAAAAAAAATTAAAAAAAATAATAAAAAAATGTTATGGCACCAGAATTCTGGTGCCAAACCAATGCCACTGAATTCTGGTGCCATAGCATTTCTGATGCCAAACTCTCTTTTGCTGACGTGACACCACTTTTTGAGTTTGGCACCAAGAGTTTGGCACCACCACTACCAGTGCTCTTAGTGCATGAGGTATCATCGCTTCACAACCCACGTCACCCTTTCCCCCTTCCACGGGGGCCATTCTCCAAGCCAAGAAGTCAGCGTACGAAATTAGGTAGTTTTTCTTAATTGAGTTTTTGGTTGAATTTGTGTTTTAATAGTGTATGTTGGATCACAAGATGTGTGTTTTGGCGTTATGAATGAAAGGTATTTTATTGTGTTCTCGAGTTAGAGTTAAGGAAGAAAAAGAGAGAAAATGAAAAGAAAATTGAAGATGTTGTATTCTCGAGTAGCATTTAAGGAAAAAAAGAACATGAAATAGAATGAAAGTTAGTGTTATTTTGATAAATCTTAAAGTAAAGTATTTCCTCCCAAATTTTGAGAGAAATTTTTTACTTTGCATTCTTTTACTTTTTTCTTTAATAACAAAACTTAAGAATACAATCTTAATGTGTGAATGCTAAAAGAGGGTGGACAAACCCCGATTCGACTTTGCAAACAAGAAGTCGTCTTTTGGGCACCAACGAGGAACCAGCGCATTTTGGAGATGATGAGTTGCCTCGACCACCCGGTTTGCAACGACTTGCTAAAAGTCAACGTACGGGTTCTAACTCGACCGCTAGCTCCGGTTCAAACTCGGCCGCGTATCAAGAATTCATGGCGGAACAATAAGAGTTAGACCGCAAAGCCAAAATGATCGTGCTCGAGAGATAGTGAAGACCGAAGGTGGTTGATCCAATCTCAAAAGATTGCGGAGGACATGCGTGTGCTACAAATCGACACACGCGGGATGGATCCGGTCGACGCCGCTATCATCAACGCCCAAAAGGCAAAAATCCGAGCGGCATGTCCACCACCTCCAAACTAGTCGGCGCCGCCAAATTTATGATTTTTAATTTTATGTCTTTTATTTATTTATTTATTTTAATGTATTGTTTTTTTTAATGTAATGTTTTTAATTTCAATGAATTTTATTTTTAGTTATATAAATAAGTGTATTTTAAATAAATATGAAAAAAAAATTAAAAAAAATAATAAAAAAATGTTATGGCACCAGAATTCTGGTGCCAAACCAATGCCACTGAATTCTGGTGTCATAACATTTCTGATGCCAAACTCTCTTTTGCTGACGTGGCACCACTTTTTGAGTTTGACACCACCACTCCCAGTGCTAGACCTTTCTATATTTAGAAAGTCTGAAAATTCAGACTTTTCATATTTAGAAAGTCTGAAAATTCAGACTTTTCCTTTTCTTTTTATAGATTTATGGAAATATCCCTTTTAACAACAAACACATCCATCTAACAACCTTTTGTAACAACTTTTGTTATGTGCAATCTTGACCATCCATCTCATTTTAGAGAAACACATCTTAAAGTGACATGTGTCACTTCTTAACTAAAAAATCACTTTTATTTTTAAATTGAAATATTTTTTATTTTTTTATGATTTAATTTCATCATATTTTCCAAAATTTTGTGTTCTTTAATTCAACATTCATTTTAATATATTTTTATTAATTTTTAAGCTTTTTATTTTTAATGCTCCCGAAACCGTTACTTGTATTTATTAAAAGATGAGTCGAGTTGTATAAATATATGTAAGGAGATGTGTCTGGTTGACCTCCATAAATAATATATATAAATGAGTTCAATTGATATAAAGTGCAATTATATTATTATATCATCCAACGGTTCTAGCGGATAAAAATATATTAACTTTTTTTTCATCTTTTTTCATCTTTTACTAATTTTTTTTTAAACGACTAAAACCCATCTAGACCCGTACTCAACTCGTCTAGACCCGACTCATTTAGACCTACTCCTGTGACCCATCTTAACTCGACTCTCCTATTTTGCCACCTTTAAATACGATAATTCCCACATGAGTGTTTAGGAGATTTGGATATACCTGAATCATTTTTCTTGCAAGAAACTAAAAAAGAAAATTACATATATAGAAGTAGATAAAATAATGATTTGTTTCATATCACAAAACATACATCTTAATTAGTCGCTTTTTTGTATTTTGTCAACATGTTTACTAGTCATTTTCGTAAAAGAGCAAATTGGCGGTGGGGTACAGCCGTGGAGGTGGCCGTCCGCCGCCCTCATGAATCATGATATTAGCGCTTTACCAATCATACATATATTATACGCTTGTATATATCAATATATGTATTCAAGTGTACAAATTACCAACCAAAAATACATGAGATTTAACGAGATGTGGTTCAAGTGGTGCGGTTGTATAGGGCCTTCACTTATAAAGGGCCATATTTTTCTTAGTCTTATCTATACTATTATACAAAACATTTACAATGTGGATCCCATCAAAAATTAAGATAAGGAGGTGCAATCTTGACCATCCATCTTATTTTAGAAAATCACATCATAGAGTGACATGTGTCATTTTTTAATTAAAATATCACTTTTATTTTCAATTTGACATATTTTTTTATCTATTTATTTTTTTATGATTTAATTTCACCGTATTTTCTAAAATTTCGTGATCTTTAATTCAACATCTATTTTGATATATTTTTATAAATTTTTAGCTTTTCACATTTTTAGTGGGTTTATTTTGAATTTTTTAACAATTTTAACTTTAATTTGAATACAAACTTGATTCGTAAAAGATATATACTTTTAGAGACAATGTTTGATAGCTAAGAGAGTGTGTGAGTCTTTATACAAGCGAGAATGATGTCAATATGATGTTGCGGGAAAGCTACGGAAACCCAAACAAACAAATTCTCTGAGCGGGTAGGGAATTGTGGAGCGAGTTGGGTTAGCAATTTTTATCGTCGCCGCTATGCGCGGGTATCCAACTAGTATATATAAATACGTTATACATTAAACATATATGAGTCATATAATTCAAGTTTACACGCATTTACTTTTTAATTTACAAGTGACACGGGGCCTTCTTTTTGTTATTGCTAGGGATGAGCACGGTACCGGTCCCGTACCGAATTAGTGGTACTGGTTTTTTCCCGAGCATAAATTAGTGGTACCGGTACCGTATCGAACGGGATTCGGATACCGGTACCGGGAAATATGGGTTTTCCCGTTTTTTTTCGAGAATTTCCCGATTTGGTACCGGTCTCATACCGAATTAGTGGTCCCGATTTTTTTTTCCACCTTATTTCGTAGTCCCGGTACCGTACCGTATATCGGGAATCGGTACGGTTCCGGTTTGGTTTCGAGATTCAGGTCGAAATGCTCATCCCTAGTTATTGCATACAACCATAAAAAACTATGAGACGGCTCTGAATTTAACCGTACGTGTTCAGGTTAGTTTTAGATTCCTTAATCACTTCAGTTAAGTTACATACATGTTAGTTAAAGATCCGTCTCATGCTCTATAAAACTTCTTGCATGTGATACATATATCTGTATATACTAACTTCTGAGTCTTATTTATCAGGATGGATCTCTAATACTCTGTATAATATAAATCTAGAGGTTTGTCTTTGTCTCTTAAAATGTTTAAATATCCGGATATTATATTATAACATTTTTGTTCACTGCTGTATGTATAATAATCAATTATTGAAAAATAGAATTGTATACGAGATCTCGAAAGGATATCAACGACTAAGAAAGAACATGTGAGACGTGAGAGTGCGAGACATCTTGTCCTCATTCTTAGACTCTAAATTAAAATAAACGGCGATTAAATTTTATACGTGAATTTTTTAAATTACTTCATCCGTCTCATTTTTATTGTCCACGTTTCCTTTTTGAGATGTCCCAATTTAATTGTTCACTACTAAATATAGATAGAGAAGTTTGATCAAATTTACTATATTATCCTTGTTTGAAATTATTATTACAAATTTTAAAAAAGACTTTAATTAATTAGTTAAGGGTAAAACTGTCATTCTGTCAAAAAGTAAGAAAAAGAAAGCAGTAATAAATGCATTTTTCTTAAACTGTGTGTTTTTTATCGGGAGATAATAATTTTGGGACGAAGAGAGTAGTAAAGAAAAAAAGGCCAAAGAGTGGTTTCACGGCACGTGACGAGGTCGATGTCAGGTATAATAAAATTATAGTAATACACATTTGACAAGTTATACTACGTCGTTTTTGGCCATATGCTACAGTAAAATGAACAGTACCCGGCCCATTGGGCCCGGGTACTGTTCATCGGCAAAAAAAAAACATTTTATAATCCCGCTCTCCTTCTTTGGCTAAAAATAAGAAAAAAATATTTACGGGACGTACTCTCATTTTTAACTATTTACGGCTTTCTATCGGCCTGGGCCAAAAAAAAAAACGCGCGATTGTCATTTAATAATGAACTAAACAAACTATTCAAACAGGAGACGAAAAAATAACCACGCACAAAATTAATATAAAAAAAATTGCCACACAAAATAAGAAAAAATTTACAAAAGTTAATGATTTATCAGATAAAAAATAACTCGCAACATTAGGCAACCAAATTGGCCCATATAAAAAAACAAAACCTAACAATGGGCTCGGTTACTGTTCTTCGGCAATAAAAAAAAAAACCTTTATATCCCGCTCCTTCTTTGGCCAAAATAAGAAAGAAAATTTTTTTTTTCAATAGTGATTACTTCGTCGTTTTGGACTAGGTGCTACAGTAAAATGAATAGTACCCGGCCCACTAGGCTCGGTTACTGTTCATCGGCAAAAAAAAAAAACTTTATAATCCTTCTCCCATTTTTTGGCCAAAAATAAGAAAGAAAAAATTTACGGGACGTACTCTCATTTTTAACTACCCACTAGGCTCGGTTACTGTTCATCGGCCCAAAAAAAAAAAAAAAAAACTTTATAATCCCGCTCCCCTTCTTTGGCCAAAAATAAGAAAAAAAAATTTACGGGACGTACTCTCATTTTTAACTATTTACGGCTTTCTATCGGCCTGGGCCAAAAAAAAAACACGCGATTGTCATTTAATATAAGAACAAAACAAACTATTAAACATGAGACCGAAAAAATGAAGCCGAAAAAAAAAATTAATGCCCCATAACAACACGCGAAAAATTAACGCCCGCAGCAACGCGCGGGTAATCTTGCTTGTTTAGACTATATGAGTTATGTTAAATATGCTTTAAGAAATAACTAGAAATGAAGTACTGTATATTTTTTCATTTACGGTCTGTTATTAGAGCTATGATTAAATATTATTGGGCGCATAATTTTTTTGAGCTGTAATATACTAAAGTTAAAAAATAAATTAAACGAATATTTTATTAAAACGATAACACTAGAAACACATTTAAATGGGTTGTGTGCATTTAGAAAAAATAGGTGTCTCATTAATAATATTTTTTTAAACGGCAATTTTTTTATAACCTACACCACCTATATTACAAATTTCATCTCACATGATTTCAATGAGACTTGAACCCATAACCTCTAAGTTGAAGGCCACTCACATACCGCTGGACCAAGAGACATTTGGTTCATTAATGAATTATTTAACAAATATATATACAATTTCATTCTTCAAATTTTCACTAATTATTTATTTTTACAAATCAACCAATTAAATCACTAAACTCATAAGTAGGCATATATATATATATATATATAACTTATAATGCATGTATTTATATTTTTTAAACTTAAAATGCTTAAATTTGAGTAATGTATAAATCTTATAATACCTTTGATTAGAATTGGTAACGACATCCATCACTAAATTAATTTTCAGATATTGTTTAATTATTAAACTTTTATCAATTTTCGTTTATAACACACAAACTATTTTCTCCCAATGACAACAAATTGAATCCGTAAGTGTTGCATCAAGAGTCACGCCAAAACCACAAGTTCGCAAGCATAATTATTTAGCATTGTATACTAGTCGCTTTACGTGGGTGTTCGTCTAGTTTGTTAAACATGAATAAAGAGTGAACTACATTAATCGTCCATGTGATTGTACCCAAAATACGTCGTTACTCCCAAAAACGCAAAAAGTCTACCAATCAGGCAATCATCCCCATATTGTTGTACATTTTGCATCGTTGAATGTCATTTTGACCTAACACTCGTTAGTCAACGCTTTGAACCCTTCACGTGCGATGCACGTGAGGGCAAATTAGTAATTCACCATCGCATTTCCCACCCAAAATCACTAGTGGTCCCAAATCCAAATTAACAACCCGTCTTCAAAAACAAGTTAAATTACTAATTTACCTCCAAACTCATTAAGAATCCCAACGTCAAGAAACCTTTTATAAATTTTCGGTCCGGTCCTCGGTCCGGCGTTTTGGACCAATTCGGTCTTCGGTCCGGTCCGGTCGGTCTTACTAAAACCCCGAGGATTATGCCTTCTAGGACCGGACCGGACCGAAGACCGAACCGGACCGACCCGTACCATTTCGGTCCGGCATTTTGGACCAATTCGGTCTCGGTCCGGTCCGGTCTTGGCCGATCCGGTCCGGTTTTAGACCGATGCTCACCCCTAAGCCTAATATTGCAGAAATTTAAAAGTGGTGAGAACTCGTATAAGTAAAAACATGTTCATTTACATTGCTATCAACCTAGTCACTCTACCTAATCTATCTCGTTGTCACTCCCTTGCTAGTGTAATGTTAAGTATTCCCTAATTCGATTGCAGGTTGGTGAGACCCGCGTATATGTAATCACCTAAGTAGGCAACGCCTATCGGATGTTATTAGATAATATTGACTAAATATATTTGTACTTATCACTCCACAATTATAGGAGTTGATATACTCCATCACTCCACAATTATAGGAGTTGATTATATTGACTAAATATATTTGTACTTATCACTCCACAATTATAGGAGTTGATTATCTTGTATTCTTGTCATTATAAATATAGATACATCACACCATTAGATGTGTGGTTAATTCAATATTCATTATAGATGTCTACCTACCTAATAGTTAAATTACATGCAATAAATACTCACCTAGTTAACTACCTAAGACATAGGATTCATTAACTAGTCACGTTTTAGTTGACGTGTAGCTAATGTACAGGATTTAACTAGTTTTCAACTACCTAACGTGCACACCACTAGAAAAAAACAATAGATCAAAAATAATAACTAAATTTCATGCAACCTAAGCAAACACTAGTTGATTTAGCCTGCCATGTTTATGAGCAAAGAAAAACACATAATCAAACAAGAAGAATAAATCATAACTGAATGATTAATGATACCAAAACTTAACTTAATGATACATGTGAGTATATGGTGTTCTAAGGACATAAAAACCCTAAAAATCATCTAGGGTTTAGCTCCCAATAACTCTACAAAGTTCCACCCGAAAATATGAAAACATTGCAAAAATATGTATCGAAAACTAGTTCTGACGTTGTCGGGTTATGCTTTTGACGTCGCCACCTCGCCATCGACAATTAGGGTTAATCTCCACCGCCTCATCTTGACGTCGTCACCAGTCATCCTGATGGCGTCACTTGATGGGTTTGACGCCATCATTTAGGCCGTCGGGAAAACCTGAGAACTCGTAATTGATTTTATTTTAACACTTTCTGGGCACATTCACTGAAGGCGTCAGAAAGGTGGTCATGAAGTTGAAACTTGTCTTTTTCGTGCATTTCTTCTCCAAATCGAGCCCAAGTCACGTGTATTCCTTCTAAGTGCTTCCCAAGTACCCAAATGTGACATCCTTCAATTTTGAGGTCAGTAACCGAAAGCAAACGTATGATAATTGACTCTCTTGATTATCTATGGAGTCACTTTTATGTGGTCGCATTACTCTTAGCTTTTAACGCTTGTCTTTGTGTAACTCGTGTTTCACGTCGCTATTTATTCCGAGCCTTTAATTTCTATTTTCTAAATTTTATAGAATTTATTTGACTATTTTAGTCGGTTTTATTTAAAAATCGTCAATTTTAATTATTCGTGAGACATACTTTGGATAATTATCCGTCTTAACGATCGAGGAATCAACAATTCCATATTTTAGCTTCGAGAGCTTAATTATTTTATTTTAGTAGGTTTTTTTCAATTTTTATTCGTGTTTGGCCGAACCGCGTCAAAATTGTGCTTTTATAACTTATAGCGCGTGTATTAAATAATTGGGCCAAGGACTAACCAATACAAGTTTATATAGACTTAACAAAAAAAAATATACCCAACAAAGCCCACACCCCTCCCCTTGGCCGGTTACAAGCCCAAGCAAACATCCCTTTTTAATTTATTTAGTGAGTTCGATTACAACCAAAATTCACCTATAATAATTACAAACTACATAATGACATCCCTATATAAAAACACTCACACAAAACCAACGACCCATCTTTCCCCTCCCTTATCTGTTTCGTCAACCACAGCCCTAAACCACCACCACCATCACCAAAACTCCACCAAGTAGCTTCCATTCAACCTTAAACCCATCCTAAACTAAACCCCATTAACCTTTAACAACAATAAACCTTCATGCATAAAGTTCTATCAAGATATTGATTTTTGAAAAATATTGATTTTGTGGTTTTGATCTAATTGAAGGTAATTGGTAGAAAAAGGGGTTACAACAAGGGTGTAAATAAGATTTGGTGAATCAAAAACAAGTTTCGGGTCTCTATTCTTGTGTTTGTGGGATTTGGCCAAAGACAAGAACCACAATGGGGGGGGGGGGGGGGGGTGGGGGGGGTGGTTTTGTTTGATCATCTCACTAATCTGTGCTTTGTAAGTATTCTAATTAGTTTTTGTGTTGAATTGATCATATATTACTTGCATGTGTTTAGTTTTATGTCGGGAATCCATGGATTTAGTTGCATGTTGTGTTTTGAAGTGTATAATTGATATGGGATGATTAGTGGAGGTTTTAGGATAGTTTAGGAGTATTGGAGGCATTCGTGTGGTGAAATAATGACGTTTTGAAGGGGTTGAAAGACACCTATTTAGGTCAGAAAGTTAGGCGTCGAATTCGGCAAATTTAAGGTTTTCAAAACTGATATTAGTCTTAGTAATATGATAGGTGTCGTTCATAGCTCCGTTTCGGTATAAGGCGTGTCTTGTAACTCTTAAAAATAAAATTTTCATGTCCGTCGGAAGTTAGAATCGAGTTATGTCAAATTCTGCATTAGGCGATTTTGCGCAGAATTTTGGGTCAACTTGCGTGCGTTATAAATAAGTCATCCGAAAAGCTTTTCTAGAGTTTCTTGATTCTAAAACTAATTTCAAAGAGTCTACTTTCCAACGAAAAGGCCTAATAAAGTTTCAGTAAGTAAAAGTGGTCAAAAGATCTTTACAAAAAGGTTGTCAAAACTGCGTTTCTGGACCAGAATTTCGATTGTAACAATGTGGTGACCAGAATTTCTGGACCCTGTTTCGGACACTTTGTGTTGTGGTATTTTTGAAAAATGGTTAAACTTGTCAATAATTTTTGAGAAAATTGTAGTAGTCTAACAATACATATAGGTGGTTAGAAATGAGAGATGAACGTTGGTTGTGGTCGTTTAGTATTTCTTTAAGCGTCGACAAGCGACTAGGAAAAAACCTGTAAATTTTCAGAAAAACGTAAGTGTGGAAATAGTAGGTTGTGTCTTTTTGCATGGCTTTTATGACATAGGTTTTATACATTAGATAAAAATATATATATTCCAATCATTGCAAAATATGCATTTTCTCAATAACTATATTTTCTTATACGCGAATCACTATTATTATAGGTCGCGTTGATTGTTGCATTCTTTTTCCATATTGATTTTTTCTCAATCGATACTCCTATCTAGAGTGAGTTTCTAACATTCCCCTTTTTGAATGTTTTAAATGTTTTGGGGTGGAAAGCATGATGTGTTGTTTGTTATGCTTTTACTTTTAAGTAATTAATCTTTTGAGCACATTC
The DNA here is from genome assembly GCA_026074375.1 of Tanacetum coccineum. Taxonomy (NCBI): domain Eukaryota; kingdom Viridiplantae; phylum Streptophyta; class Magnoliopsida; order Asterales; family Asteraceae; genus Tanacetum; species Tanacetum coccineum. The sequence goes on along the minus strand of BQNB010169389.1, from coordinate 3,038 downwards.
GAACTTGAACTTGTTTTGAACGTATGGAACTGGATTTGAACTTGTTGAAGTTTGTGAAAACTATTGAACTTTGAACTTAACTTGTTTTGAACGTAAGGAACCGGATTGAACTTGTTTAACTTAGGAAACGTGTTAAACTTGAACTTTGAACTTGATAAGTATGTTTGTTTGATGCTTGGAAACCCTCACTATTTTTTAAGCTTATTATCCCCCTCATCGGGATTGGGACGTTAGTACTAATGGATTGCGCTATTAGGAGATTAGCCCCTCCTCACTCCCCACATAAGGGTGCATAATACTAAGTGTTTGTGCCATCACATACAACTGAACTTGATTTGGATGTTTTGGAACGGTTTAGGCTGAATGCGTTTAAGTAAGGCCTCGCATAAACACTATAGCATACATATACATAGATTTGTGCTAACATAACTTTCTTTTGTCTTAAATCATGTATGGTGTTTTATTCTATCATCTTGTGTGATGTTTATTAATATGTTACACCTCGCGGTTCCACTTTGGTGGGGTGTGACAGATTGGTATCAGGGCCAGGTTTATAGAGAACGCTGATTTTTCAAAAATAAAAATCCGAACTATAACCAAAATGATTTTCTTTTCTAAAAACACCGAACATGAAACGAGTCGACTAGTCCGAGTGGTTCCATCATTAGACGTAAATTAAACATAACTTGATCAACTATGTCTAATTCAAGGAGTATCATGCAATACTGGGTATAGTCATTATTTTAAACAAGTTTAAAATCGACTTTCCACTTTAGTCACTGAAAAGCATACTAGGAATTATGTGCATCGTATATCATTTATTTTTTGATGTCCACTATTTGATTTTAGTAAATCATGCTTATGTTGATTGATACATTTATGCTCTGAGTTTGCTTTCACCCCGGCTACTGTCGTTATAGTGTCACATTGTCCCTAAGCACCTTGTTATCAAGGACACCGTTATAGTCACAATATGTCTCATAGATCGTCTTCGCGCGCTAATGATTTCGCGAGTGAGTCACGGCGTACACCTAAATACTTTTCATACCTTTACCCTGCATAAGACCTTGAGAAAGACTCGTTGATAGATTCCGAGTAAGAACTCAAGGCGAGCAGCATGTGAACTACGTATGCACGACATGTAGAGACGTTCGTTCTTTCACTATTAAAGCTACATCGACCTATATTTTGGTCACGTATCCGTTCTATTTCGTCATGCTATTAATCCAACCACTTTGGCTTCTAATGTAAGCATTCTTTGCTTGTTCGCAAATATCGTGTTCAGTAATTCAAGATTTTGTTTTTGAGCGACCCCAAAGTTGAGTCAATTTTTCAAAAACATTAAGTTTTTACCAACTTCTAACTTAAGTTCATGACAGTTCTTGTTTGATGAGTTGTGAAATTAAGATTCAAGTTGCTATTTGGGTTAAGACCTTTGAAGAATTCACTCGAAGATGGGCGAGGCTTGGATGATTTGATGGATACTCAAATGGCATAGGTGCAACGCGACTATAGAGATATTAGGGTCGAAAGCAGAAATGCGGGTGTTTTGTCCTTATTCTACCAAATTCTTTCTGGTTAAGTTGTTGGCAGATACACCAATGAGGGTGTACTAGTATAGCTTACCCGCACGGTTAATTTCATGCTCTTTCGAATTACTGGTTGTTTCTCTATTATGATATAATAAACTATTTGAATCGGTTGTGTAGATCAAGTGTCAAATTTTGATTGATACTATTATCATTATCTTTTGAAAATATTTTTGTAAAATGTTATCTGATCATTAATTCTATTTATATAACGAACAAAACAGTAAACTTTTAAAATTCTTAACTAAATAATTATCTATTGATCAATTTTCTTGGCAACCAATTTAATATATATTTTTAGAAAATTTGAAACCATATTTATTAAATGTTATTAAATTGTGAGATAAAATATGTATATTTCTTATATATAAAACTTGCTTGTCACCTCAATATGTATACCATAAATTTTGGTTAAATAATACCTAGTTGATTTAAATTTTTATAGTGCGCCTGTCTTTGTTCGATTATTCATCTAAACACTTCGTACAAAAGTGTCATATTCGACCATAATTGAGTTGACTTTTTTTAAAACATCTTCGTTCTTTAATTATATACTTGTAATATATAAACTGTTTGAAGGATCAGTTCACCAAGTTTCTAATAACGTGAATTTTTGTGTTAAATTGTAGAATTATGGCAGGAAGAAGCACACATAGCAACACTGCCAACAACACCAATCCTCCTAATGAAACATCAGATGAAGTAACCCGACAACTTAACACCATATTGCCGAATCTGCTAACCCAACTCGTTCAAGCCCTCAGAGGAAACCGAGCAAATCAAAGAGAGGTCACCCAAAGCTGCAGTATCAAGACATTCAGGGATTCTAGTGCCAAGGAATTCTTCAGCGCAGAAGGTGCAGTTGGATTACTAACCTGGTTTAAAAGCATTAAGTCGGTGCTCCAAATCACCAAGTGCCCCGCAGAGAGCCAAGTCGAATTCGCGTCTAGTATGCTGCAAGGCCGCGCCCTAACTTGGTGGAATACCCATGTTCAAACTCGAGGATGAGCATCTGCTATAGCCCAACCTTGGGATGATTTTAAAAAGTTATTGATGGAAGAATATTGTCCTGATGATGAAGTTCAGAAGTTGGAATCAGAATTTTGGAACTACAAGATGGTTGGGTCAGATATTGACGGGTATACAACTAGATTTCATAAGTTAGCAAGGTTGGTGCCACACATGGTTACCCCTGAGAGCCAACGTGTCAATCACTACATTCGGGGTTTAGCTCCTGAGATCAAGGCACATGTCACTTCATCCAAACCTGCTACAATCCAGGGTGCTGTGAGTATGGCCAACCGTTTGACCATCGATGGTATCAAGGATGGAATTTTTAAGAAAAAGGAAAATGCTAGAAACAAGAAGAGGTCGAATGATCATAACAAGAATCGAGGAACGGATGATAGGAACAAGAGACAAAGAACTGGAAGGAACTTTGCTCTGACT
>BQNB010169387.1:0-13786 GCA_026074375.1 Tanacetum coccineum | reverse complement strand
ATTACCAAACCAAGCCAAAAATGAGGTTATATATTAAATCTTGCATATATATTATTGAAGCTATGCTTAGCACAGCGGTAAGCTGTATGGGCATAGCCTCAAGGTCCCGAGTTCGAACCCAGGCTTGCCTGGGTGAGGATTTTCGTTGTTGTGACACGTGGCCCACTCTGGTGACGCCACGTGTCGACCCGACCCGGACCCGACTCGACCCGGCCCATGACCCGAACCAGACCCGGCCCATGACCCGAACCAGACCCGGCCCATGACCCGACTCGACCCGGCCCAGACCCGATCCAGACCCGGCCCAGACCCGGCCATGACCCGACGGTTGATCGGTGGTCCGACGGTGCCGTTGACCGGTGGTCCGGCGGTAGTCAACGGTGGTCCGCCGCCGTTGACCGTCGTTGATCGTCGCCATTGACCGGTGGTCCAGCGGTGGTGACCGTCGTTGACTACCGTAGACCACCGTCGTTAACCACCGTTGAGCGGTGGTCCGACGGTGGTTGATCGGAGGTTGACCGGCGACGGTGGGGAATAGTAAAATGCCACGTGGAACCACTCAGAGGGTGACACATGGCGCTTCTAATGATTGGTGTCAGATTTATAGGTACGAGGTACTGTAGCAGTACGAGGTGGCAGACACGTCAATACGAGGTACTGTAGCAGTCCGAGGTGTCAGTACTAGGTACTGTTCAGGTGACGGCTGGACCAATCAGAGGGTGACACGTGGCACTGGCGTGTGTCAGTACGAGGTACTGTAGCCTCAGTACGAGGTAGGCGTGTGCCAATCATGTGCAATAATGAGGCGGTTGGTGGAGTGCAAAATGACCAAAATACCCCTAGATCCAGCAATATAATTGGATGGAGGCTTGAAAGGACGAAAATACCCCCACTTACTTGGGGTTATAAAAGCTTCACGCAGCAGCTCATTTGTGGTTAGAATTTAATATAGGAATTTAGTGAGTGAAAATTTTAGTGTGTTTTTTTTAGTGTAGGTTAGTTTTTAGGAGTAGTATAATTTTGTTTTAGCTTATTGTATAAGCTTATTATTTGTTTATTGTAATCAAGATTTTGAGCTTATTAATGAAGACGTTTGAGGTTTGTTTTTATTTAATGCTTATTATTTTTTGATGCTTATTTTCCTTCTTTTTTATACTTATTCTTCTACTCTTTCTTTTCTTTTGCTTATAGCTTATTTTTGGATCCGATCTCTTAAGCTTATATTCTAATAAGCTTCTTTAATAGCTTATTTAGACTAGCTTATTTTATATTGTTTTTGATTTAGAGCTTTTCGAGTGAGCTTATTTTAGCTTATTTTTGAGTGCTTATTTTTCTAGTTTATTGTTTTTAGATCTAATCCTTAAATATACCCGATCCGAGTTCACTTGATTGAACACCTTGGTTTCGGTGTATTTAGATCTAAAAATAATAGATCTTGTCTTTTTAGCTTATTTTCTAGCATAAAGTTTGTTGCTTTTTAATTTTAGCTTATTTTTCTTAGATCTAAATCCTTAAATATACCCGATCCGAGTTCACTTGATTGAACACCTTAGTTTCGGGTAGATTTAGATCTAAAGTTTTCATCTTTTTATTAGCTTATTGTCTTTAGAATAAAATCTAGCTTATTTTGTCTTAGTAGCTTATTATTATCTTGTTCTCTTAACTTCTTGTTTTGTTTTAATGGTTGATGAAATCTATCAACACTTAGGCGAGGGAGCTTATGGGTTCTTTATAAGCTACTTTACTATTAAAGTTTAAAGCTTTTTAGTTTTTTAAGGCTATTTAGTATATAAAGTTGTAGCTTTATTAACTAAGTAGTCATAAAAACTAATATAGTTTTAATCTTAGTGTTTAAATTAAGTTTATAAATATCGGGAGTGGTTTAGAATCGTCTCCCCATTATCTTCAATCGTGTTTTTTTCTTCTTTTTCTTTTCTCTTATTATAGTTGTTGCTTATTATTTAATTTATAAATGTTTGCTTGATGATTAGTGTTAGTTTTATTAATATGGTATATTGTTGAGTTATATTTTTATATATGCTTGAAAGTGTTAAATTGTTAGAGAATTAAGTCTGATTAATAAAGAGGAGAAAATATTGATTAGTAATTTTTATATTACTTAAATTATTGTTTTGGTTATTCGAGCGGGAAAAAGCAGTAAGAATAATTAGATAATAATTTAGTAATCGATATCTTATTAAGAGTTGTTTTCAATATAAGCCAACGTTGTGAGAAGATAATTTGTTAAAAAGATATTGGTTCATCAATAAGGACTTAATTGTATGTTTAATTCACACTTAAGGATCTAGTCAATACACTTAGCAAGCATACCTTTTATAATATATCGTTCTATGTTTAATTGCTCGCTATTTGCTATCTAGTTTTAATATAGTTTATTTTTATTAAATTTTTAGTTTAAAACCAAAAACAAAAATATTCGATATTCAAGCATCAAACAAAATGCTTTCGTGGATTTCAAATTCATCTCTCGTCGGGATACGACATCCGGGAGATAAACTATTACTTTTCCTAAAGTAATTGTCATATCAAACGGGATACTCTCTATACTATTACTATTTGGTATTATTATTTAGTTATATTATATATATATATATATACTATATATTAATTATCGAATCATACTTCTTAAAATTCCTAGAAAGGACAACATGTACAGTTTTGATATAAAGAACATTGTTCCTAAAGAGAGTTTAACTTGTCTTGTTGCAAAGGCTACATCAAATGAATCAATGCTCTGGCATAGGAGACTTGGTCATATTAATTTTAAGAACATAAATAAGCTTGTTAAGGATAATCTTGTAAGAGGTTTGCCTACAAAACATTTTGAAAATGACCAAACCTGTGTTGCTTGTCTTAAAAGGAAGCAACACAGAGCTTCTTGTAAGTCCAAAATTCTGAATCTAATTACTAAGCCTTTGTTTATGCTTCATATGGATTTGTTTGGTCTAACCGTTAGAGTCGTTTAATGCATAAGAAGTAAATGCTAGTAGTCACTGATGATTATAGCGAGGTATACTTGGGTTTTCTTTTAACTACTAAGGATGTAAACCAATTAGATTCTCAAGAACCTTTAACAAAGAAATAGCAAACCTAGTGGATAAAAAGTGAAAAATAATCAGGAAGTGATAATAGATAGGATTTAAGAATAAAGTTTTATTGATGATTTTTGCAGAGAAAAAGTATAAGAGGGAATTATTAGTGTAGCCAGGACTCCTCAGCAAATGTGTGGAGAGATAAGGATTAGGACACTATGAGGCTGTTAGAAACCGACATTTTGTTAGTTTGACTCTAAGTTACTACCACATTTGGGCTGAAGCAGTTGTACTGCCTTGCTAGTACAGAATAGGGATTTAGTATCAAGGCCTCATACAAGCATCTTAGAACTTTTTTAGAGGGTTTTAAACAGCTCTAAGATTTATGAGACATTTGGATGTCATGTGTATCATTTTTAACTACTTTAGACAATTTAAGGCAAGTTTGATGCAAAAGTGATAAAGTTTCTTTGTTGGATTTCCTTGAGTAGTAAAGCTTTGGGTATAACAACAGCGAAAACCCGGAGGGTAGAAGAAAACTTGCATATTGGGTTCTTAGAGAATAAGCCTATGATAGAAGGGAATGGTCCAAAGTGGTTGTTTGATATTGATTCTCTAACCCAATCTATGAACTATGTACCAGTAGCTGCAGGTACAATCTCTAATAAATCTGCAGGTACACAAGGAGAACTTAATGCAGGTACATCTACTCAGAAAGAAGAAATCAGTCAAGATTGCATTGTGATGCCAATTTGGAAAGATGCTTCATACTTTGATTCACCTTCCAAGGATGTTGGTAATGGTGAACCAAAATCTGCTGCTGATGATCAAAAGCAGGTTGAAGATGGTCCACATAATGAGAGTGATGAAAAAGATAAGTCTAAAGATGATAGCAGTCCTAAGGAAGTTAATGCTGCTGGACAACATGTTAATACTGCCAGTCCTGAAGTTAATACTGGTCGTTTTAAACTTAATACTCTTGATCCATCAGTGAATACTGTTGGTTCATGTGATCCAGATGGCCCTAAAGACATGTTCAAATTAGGAGCTAGTCATACACTTGAGGCCACTCATGTTGAGTTCTTCAGTGATGAAGATGAACCAGAAGTTGATTTGGGGAACATCACTAATTCCTATACAGTTCCAACCACTCCCAATATAAGAATCCATAAAGATCACCCAATTAAAAATGTAATTGGTGATGTGAAGTCCACTATTCAGACAAGAAGAATGACAAAATCTACTTCTGGATAAGGGTTTCTCAGTGCTGTATATGAATAGAAAACACATGATACCCTGAATACTTGTTTATATGCTTGTTTCTTATCACAGGTTGAACCTACAAGCATTGCTAAAGCTCTATCTGATTCATCTTGGGTAGAAGCAATGCAAGAAGAACTTCTACAATTTAAGCTCCAACAGGTTTGGAAACTTGTGAATTTTCCTAATGGAAGAGGCCATTGGAACACAAATGGGTTCGTCAAAACAAGAAAGATGAAAAGGATTGTGATAATGAATAAAGCAGGTTGTTGCACAGGATCACAGACAAGAAGAAGGTATTAGAAGCTAATGAAGAAGCTTTATCTCCTGTGGCAAGAAATGAGGCCAATAAGTAATTGTTATATTAGCCTATGCTTATTATAGGGTTATCTGGTATATCAAATGGATGTGAATATGCATACTTATAAGAACAATTAGGAAGAGGTTTATTTTACTCAACCACCATGGATATTTAAAAGATCCTTACCATGCCAGAAAAAGTTTACAGGTGGGTCAGGCACTTTATGTGTTGCATCAGGCTCCAATAGCAAGTATGAAAACCAATGGCAAACTATCTTGTTGAGCAACTTTGGTTTAAGAAGAGGAAAGATAGACAACATTGTTTATCAAGAAGCAAAAAGAGATGTTTTTGTTTCTCTTGCTGAACAGTCTAATATTGAGACATTATCTTTGGCTTAGTACTGATGAACATGTTTTAGTACTGTTGGGCTTAAAGTTAGTACTGTTAGGCTAAAATTAGTACTGCTAGATGACCGTTAGTACTGTTTTGAGGCCATACAGAATTCCTTCACAATTTCTAGCCGTGAGATATTTGCGCCAACCTGATCAGTCCTATATGTTTGACTAATTGTAGAATTCATTATCTTCCTATAAATTAGTAAGATTTCTTCAAGATAAGAACTAAATGACTTTAGTCGGGTAATCACAACCCTAAGTGCACTCTATATTATCTCAATTAACCTTCCCAAGCTTACATACTCTCATCCATGACCTCATCCCAGAACTTTAATTGTATTTTTCTCTCATAAAATGGTAAATTTGGAGTTTTGCGACAAACACAACATGGTGGCCTACTTATAGAAGCCAGAGGGAAGTGAAGCCTTTCATCAAATTGTGGATTTTCTAAATGCTAGTCAAATCCAGTATGCCCTTATTGAGAATCCCAAGATATATATTCCTTAATCCAACAGTTTTGGGGAACAACTACTGCTAGAACAACTGATGATGGAGAAGTGGAAATAACTGCTAGCATTGATGGACAAGTCAAGACTATCACTGAAGCATCTCTAAGAAGACACCTCAAGTTGGAAGACTCTGATGGTATTACTTCTTTACCAAATACAGAGATTTTTGAGCAACTTGCTCTTATGGGGTATGTGTCTGATTCTGCTAGACTTACTTTTCAAAAGGGACACTTTTCTCCTCAGTGGAGGTTTTTCATTCATACAATCCTTCACTGTTTAAGTCCAAAGACAACAGCTTGGGAGCAATTTAGTAGCAATATAGCAACTGCTATAATTTGCTTGGCCACAAACAAGACTTTCAATTTTTCAAAAATGATCTTTGATGCTATGGTGAAGAATTTGGATAGCACACACAAGTTTTTAATGTATCCAAGATTTCTTCAAATCTGTTTAAACAAACAAAAGAGACTTCTTCAACCTCACACCAGAACTTATCCTACTCCTACCCTTACACAAAAACTGTTTAGCAACATGAAAAGGGTTTCCAAGGGTTATTCTAGGGTAGACTTTCCTCTATTGCCTACAATGATCACTACACCTGAGTCATCTCCTTCCAGAATAACATCTTCACCATCCTTATCACCCCAAACACATCAATAGACTTTCCTCTATTGCCTACAATGATCACTACACCTGAGTCATCTCCTTCCAGAAAAGGGACACTTTTCTCCTCAGTGGAGGTTTTTCATTCATACAATCCTTCACTGTTTAAGTCCAAAGACAATAGCTTGGGAGCAATTTAGTAGCAATATAGCAACTGCTATAATTTTCTTGGCCACAAACAGGACTTTTAATTTTTCAAAAATGATCTTTGATGTTAGTGGTAGAAGAATTGGATAGCAACACAAGTTTTTATGTATCCAAGATTTCTTCAAATCTGTTAAACAAACAACAGAGACTTCTTCAACTCACACAGAACTTATCTACTCCTACCCTTACACAAAAATTGTTTAGCAACATGAAAATGGTTTCCAAGGGTTATTCTAGGGTAGACTTTCCTCTATTTCCTACAATGATCACTACACCTGAGTCATCTCCTTCCAGAATAACATCTTCACCATCCTTATCACCCCAAACACATCAATCATCACCACTTAGGGATATAACCAGACAGGCATCTGAGATTCCTCAGTCTTAGTTTTGCCTACTTTAAACCAAAGTAGGCAATGAGGCCTACATTCATAAAGTGTGGAAGTTGGAAGCTGGAGTGGGCTTGGCGCTACTGACATTGGCTTAGATCAGGCAGGGCAGGTACCCATCATAGACCCCTACCAGTGCCCCATGATTACCCTCTCCTAAAGTTCCATACTTGGAGTGATAAGGGCAGTCTTGCAACAAAATAATTGATGGATTTGGTTACGCAAGTTGAAACTGATAGAGTTAAGTTTTGAGAAGACATGCAACAAACAAAGAAGGTTTATAGTTATGCTCTTACAAAGCTCATCTTAAGAGTGAAAAAGTTAGAGAAGAAAGTCAAAACAAACAAAGCTAGGAGAAGGGCCATGATAGTTATTTCAGAGGATGAAGATGCTAAAGAGGATTATTCCAAACAGGGGAGGAAGATCTCTGAAATTAATAAAGATCCTACAATCTCATTGGTACAACCTGAGCAAGACATGGAATATGATTTTGATGTTAGTACTTGATATGTGAGAAATCACATATCCTTTTTATATCAAAAATGATCCTTAAATGATTAAATTGTGCAAATTAATGTTGTACATTGGCTGTTTTGTCATTTAGGATGTGTAGGTATGGATATTGCAAAAATCACAAGAAAACGGTCAAAACCGGACAAACACGAACACATGAACGAATAGAGTACACAAGAGCCGGAAGTTTTCTAGCAAATGGTCCACTAAAGTCAACAATGGTCAAACCTTGGTCAACCACAAAAAGACAAAATCCTTGAAAATACCAAAAGAGCCCTTATTGTTAAATTCATTTTCACTAAAAGTCCAAAAACAATAACACCGTTAGTCCTTTAACATTTAAAGACTAACGGTCGTTAAGTGTTAACTTGATGGAAACCAATAAATCTCCTTACAACTTTGTAGCTTGGGGTTGTTTAGACTTTACTAGGATAATATTAATGATCAAAGTTAAAAAACAAAGCGAAAAGAGACAAAGATATGAACAAGGTTTTTAACCAACATTCTCCCATCCCCAATATTATTTGATTCAAGAATAAATACGGTTACATCAATAAACTGTAACAGGGATCAAAGAAACCTTGAGCAACACTCCACTATACTAGACGTCTACATGATCCAGTGTACACACACACACACTTTTCTGGATACACAAAACAATATGCCTAGACCTCCTTTTATAGCATAAGGAGTCAAGGCTTTACATGGAAACTATTAAAAGATATTAATGACGAAATATTTATTTTGACCAAATTAAATATACATCTTTGACCAAATCTTCATTTTGACCAAATTAAATATTCATCTTTGACCAAATCTTCATTTTGACCAAATTAAATATTCATCTTTATCTCTTCATCATTATCTCTTTTTGACCAATTTTTATTTTCTTCTACATCTTGTAGAATCCCACAATGACGACTTTGGTCCTTTTGTTTCCATCTTGTTTCATTCGTGTTTTGTCTTATCAACTCAAATATAATTCCCAACAATCTTCCCCTAGTTGATAATGACAAAACCAAATAAGCACGAACTTCCCCTGAAGTTGATATATGAATGAAACTTCCCCTTAATCCATACTATACCACCAAGAATCAAATAATGAAATCCTTTAAAGTATGTGATGATTTTGTATTAAATACCTGGCACAAAAGGCTACTCCAAACATCCAATCATTTACAGAATAAGCGTTTATCAATCTCACTAGAACAACCTGGAGAAGAAACAAATCTTTAAGATTGGTTTTATTGGAGAATAGCAAGCACTATGCACGTTATCAGGATGACATAAGGTTATAACTGCTATATAAGACATCTATTTTAGAGATTAAAAGTACAGAATATGTTTCACCCTTCTAGCAGCTTCCCAATTCTCATCCTGTATAGCAATGGGTGCTCCAAGAAGAATAACTCTTTCCACAATTCCAGCTGAAAGTGAAAAGAAATACACAGATTAGCATCCTTGATTCTACCAAAATCACTTAGAACAACACAAACGGGTTTAAACAGTTTCACATACCATGATTGCATTCAGCCAAATTCTCAAGACATTTGAATATCGCTTGTGCCCCAAGTGAGAAGCCTATTAGTGTCACATGCCTACAAATTATAACCATCAACCAAGTAAAAGTTTTGAGCTGCTCTTATAAAACTTGTATACATATGGAATAACGTGATTTTATTGTACCTGGTACCTTGCAATCCCTTGACCAATACTTCAGCAAGCAGTTTTTCAGCATTATCGGATCTGGGGGAGAAACAAAACCCAATTTTGAAATAGTTGCATGCATTAGATCGAGCTAAAACCATCATGAAATTCAACACAGGAACTCGAGTTTGGATTTTGGAATTGAGGAAGAGCAAAATAGCAAAATTAAAAGAAAACCTGTCCACAGCAATAGACCATTTGATGTCGATGATATCAGTTAGAGTAAGTAATGTTGTAGGCAAGGCCAAAGCGGATAAATGAGAGCTCAGTACGGTCATCATAGCACCTTGTTTCATCATTTCTATTGCAATTCCTGCTTCTAGGTTTGACTACGCATATCTAAGGATTGTAGTACGTGAACTTCATTTTAGTGGAAAGCCAAATAATGTACCCTAATCTTATGGTAGTCTTTCTGTTTGAAATAGAGACCTTTTATCATATGACAATATCCAATGTTTCATAATAAAAAACAAAGCGGAAATAAGAACAAAAGATATGGAAACAAGGTAAATTACCAATACATTCCCACAACCCCAATATTATTTGATCAAGATAATACGGTTACATCAATGAACTGTAACAGGGATCAAAGATCCTTGAGGCTACACCTCCACTATACTAGACGTCTACATTGATCCAGTGTACACACACACACACTTTTCCGAATACACAAAACAATATTATGCCTAGACCTCCTTTTATAGCATAAGGAGTCAAGGCTTTACATGGAAACTATTTAAAAGATATTAATGAGTTTGACAAAAAATTTATCTCTTCATCTTTATCTCTTTTTGACCAAATCTTGGTCAAGGCTTTACATGGAAACTATTTAAAAGTTATTAATGAGTTTGACCAAATTTTTATCTCTTCATCTTTATATTTTTTTGACCAAATCTTTATTTTCTTCTACATCTTGTAGAATCCCACAATGATGACTTTGGTCCTTTTGTTTCCATCTTGTTTCATTCGTGTTTTGTCTTATCAACTAAAATATAATTCCCAACAATCTTCCCCTGTAGATAACAAGATAGTCCCCATCTGGTGAGAACACACACTTTTCTGGATACTAAAACAATATGCCTAGACCTCCTTTTATAGCATAAGGAGTCAAGGCTTTACATGGAAACTATTTAAAAGATATTAATGAGTTTGACCAAATCTTTATCTCTTCATCTTTATCTCTTTTTGACAAAATCTTGGTCAAGGCTTTACATGGAAACTATTTAAAAGATATTAATGAGTTTGACCAAATCTTTATCTCTTCATCTTTATCTCTTTTTGACCAAATCTTTATTTTCTTCTACATCTTGTAGAATCCCACAATGACGACTTTGGTCCTTTTGTTTCCATCTTGTTTCATTTGTGTTTTATCTTATCAACTAAAATATAATTCCCAACAATTCCTCTGCGTAAAGAAGACACCAGTCAGCAAAAGCAGTAATATAGCATGAAATTTATAACTGCTGAGTTGTTTAACAGGTCAACACACACGCGTATTACAATATACAAGTGTCAGATGCGAAATCCGCTAAATAAAAAATGCAAGTTTTAGACCCTAATACTTATCAATCGCCTGTTAATGGATGCCGACTCAAAGATGGGACATAATGTGTGGGAGCCAAATCATGACCTTACTTTTTTAAGTCTTCATCTATACAACTTAAAAGCAAAATCATGTATACATGCTTTTTCAAGCCCTCTTTCCCAACTCTTTCCATAACCTTAGCTATTAGTTCACTAATTTCACGTTCTCCATTTGTGGAAAATTCTACCACCTGTTATTTATATTAGAATATACTACATTTAGCATCCCATAAAAAAATTACATTATAAAAAATCAATTAAATGTTGCTTCGTATATATTAACCTGTGTGATTTCCTAATACGTGCTTATTCATACCTATGCAACCGACTTGCAACCTTCTAAAATGACACGCCAATAAATTAAATTCAATGGCTTATATGTTGAATCTAGAACCCTGTATTGAATACATAATAATCGAAAGAAGAATTTGAAATTAAACAAACCTGCATTCATAGATCCAACATCTAATTAGAAAATCACACGATATATCATTAGTAACTCATAATAGAAAATGAAATATAAAAAACCCTATATCATTAATAACTCATACCTTGGTATGGATTCAGGGTTGAAAAAACTAATCACTTAGCATTCAAGAGATGGACTATAAATGGTATGGCTTCCTCTATAAGTTTTGGTGTGAGATTTTGAAATTTGAAAGTCTTCTTATTCAATGCCGGTGAATGATCGGCGGATTTTTGGTATGAAAAACCTAATTGGCGTTATTTTAGGAACTTCCTTAACAAATCAGTGTTTTAAATTCAAAAGGACATGTTTGTTTATAACAAATTAGTGTTTTGGTAAAGATGGAATTGATTTTGGGATATACTATTTATTGATTTCGGAATGGAATAAGTCATAGTATTTGTTTTTTAGAAACTTAACATAACTCACATTGTGGTCCAATGGTAAATGCATAAACTTGTGGGTGGTTCGAATCCCACAAGAAACAAATTTTTTCATATATTAAATCGGCCGGATTTAAATGCCTAAGTGGATTAATCAGATGCTTAGATGGCATTTCTTGGCTGCTTATAATGCTTAGGTGGCTTTCTTGGTTGCCTATATGGATTAAAAGATGCTTAGGTGTCTTTAAAAGATGTGAGGTGGATTAAATTGTTGGTGAGGTGGCATTCTTTGGGTTATTATGTGGCATTAATGTAGCATGAGGTGGCATTTATGTATCCTATTATATATAATGTAAGATAGAATTTGGATCGATTGAGAAGATTTTCAAAAATGATAGATTTTTAACTTTGATTTAAGTTTTTCAAGCGTACAACTCATTTTAATGTGATTATAATTCAAAATGTGTAAAAAAATTCGAATCAATGTTTAAAATCTCTCGTTTTTGCAATATAAGTAAAATACTGAATCTTTTATACAAATTTAAGGAATCATTACCTTAACTCGATTTTAGCAATGATTTGTGAATCAAATTTATGATTTATAGCTTTGATTCACTATTAAATGATGTTTACTTGTGAATTAAATCAAAAAATATGAATCAATTTGCTCAAATGTAGATTTCTCAATCTTCTCAAAATAAAAATATTATCAACGGAACCGGAGCTTATATATATATATATATATATACTAGTTGCAAAACTCGCCCAATAGGCGGGTATGACTTGTGAGTATCCTTGGCTAAATTTTACGGAACATTAAATGAAATACGAACAATGTTAAATTATAATAGAGTGAATAAAGAATACAAAATACATGAATGATAATCCGATAAAAGGAAAAAAAACTTAATAAACTATCCGCATTTACAAAGTATAATGTACCAATTCAAATTCGATATAAAGTTTCTTTATACACAACGTTAGTCGTAGAATTGATATAATTACCGTCTGTATCACAACATAAAACCTTCAAACCCTTTTTGGTTTTGACCCTCGATACAACGAGATATAGTTGACCATGAGAGCAAACATGTCTGGATAAACAACCCAACCTTAGACAACGTTTGGCCTTGACTTTTATAAATAGTCATACCGAAGCAAATTTGAACAGGGAACTATCGTCGGTTTAGTTTAAACGACAGCTTATTGTCAGACGGGCTAATGACCATACGCGGTATTGCGTAAATAGTACCCACCAACTCTACTATTTATCATATCCACCAACTTGTTAGCCGGTGAAAGAATGTCTCTCTCTTGGAAATAATCCAGATCATATAGATTTCTTAGTAAATCTTTGTAAGTTTCATGAATAATGGAACCAATATGGTCATCAAAATCGGGAATCAACATATCATCCGAAAATTCCACATTTGCCTCTCCATCATTTTTTCCACTAATTTACCATTCTTGATATTTAGTATCTAATTTCCACCAATATTTAGTATCCAATCAGCAAAATCTTGGATTTCTTTCCTTTCAGAACTATTAGAACCTCATCCCAGCCTCATGTTAACCGTTAACTTCATAACCATTCCCGAGGGGCGGGCTTGTTTTATGAGTATCCAAGGAATAAATTAAGTAATGGTTAATGAATTACGAACGTCGTAAATTATTTATACAGTGAATAAACAACAAAAAGAAATGAATGATAATCCGATAAGAGGAAATACAAGTTAATAAATTATCCGTCATTACAAAGTATATGCTTTTAGTTCAGATTTGAAATAAAGCCTCTTTATACATAACATTAGTCGTTGATTTGTGTATTTACAATCTCTATAACAACATAAAATCTTTAAACCTTTCTTGATCTTGACCCTTGAGACAATGACATATAGTTGTTCATGAGAGAAAACTGATCTATGAAGAAACACCCAACCATAGACAAAGCCTGGCCTTGACTTTTATTGATGGTGATACCGAAACAAACTTGAATAGGGAAGTCGTCGTTTTAGTTTAAACGACATCTTATTAACTGACGTGCTAATGATCATACGCGGTATAAACATACTTGATCATTTATTGAATGCATTAAAAATGAATAAGAAAGAAACGTTCATCATAACGAATAATCTTTGATCGCTTGATGCTCTTCAATCTCGAGACAACGTCATACAATTGTCCAAGTGAGAAAATACCTTTAATCCATTATGTGTCTCAAATCTTTTAATGTATAACTACAATCATATCATTTTTAAGAATATAGTGGTTTGAAAGTTAACTATTTTAAGGTCTTCAATACACTTAAAGAGACTCCATCTTTAGACTGACCAGGCACCTCAGAAGAAGAGCAAGAGTAGGGCCACTAATCTGTTTTAATGAGTAGGAAAAAAGGATTATACAAACTCAAAACTTA
>BQNB010169386.1:2961-13786 GCA_026074375.1 Tanacetum coccineum | reverse complement strand
AGAGAGAGAGAGAGAGAGAGGAATGTTAAAATAAAAAAACAAATATCTGTGAGAAGGATAAAAAAAATTTAAAAAAGATCACAAAAATTTTCAAAAAAATTCCACAAAATCAGGTATGTTGGTTCATAAAACTTTTGTAAAAGAAGTTTTTCTAATTTTGAGTTTTTAAACGTTTTTTTAATGCACAAAAAAAAAATTTGATGCAAAAAAAATAAAAATTTTGATGCACAAAATTTTCAACTTGTTATAGTTTGATGCGCAATAAAATTTTGATGCAAAAAGTCAAAAGAAGTTGGGTACAAAAACGGATTTTTGATGCACAAAAAAGCAATTTAATGCACAAACGTTTTTTTCATAAAAAATTTTCGGCAAAAGTATCAACTTTTAAAAAAACTTCATTCGCAACTTTTTCATGCACCAACATACACGATCTTGTGAAATTTTTTCAGAATTTTTTGAGAACTTTAAAAAAAAAAAAAAAATTTTATCCTTCTCACGAATATTTGTCTTTTTATTTGATCTTTATCATATATATATATATATATATATATATATATATATATATATATATATATATATATAGGAAGGTTAAAATAAAAAGAAAAATATTCGTGAGAAGGATACACTAAACATGATTTTTAAAAAAGCTTTTGAAAAATTCTGAAAAAAATCCAATAGATCGGGTATGTTGGTGCATAAAACTTTTGTAAAAAAAGTTTTTCTAATTTTGAGTTTTTATTCGTTTTTTTAATTTAAAAACGAATGAATTTTTTATGCACAAAAAAAATTTGTGCATCAAAATTTCTTAAATTGCTTTTTTGTGCCTCAAAAATTCGTTTTTGTACCAACTTATTTTTCGAACTTGCAATCATAATTTTATTGGCATCATAACTATAACAAGTTTAAAAAATTTGTGCATCAAAATAGTTTTGTGCATCAAAATTTACGTTTTTTGGACATTTAAAAACGTTTTATTTAATTATAAAAATTCAAATTAGAAATAACTTCCCTTCACTTACTTTTTTTATTCACCAAAAATACCCGATCTAGTGGATTTTTTTCAGAATTTTTCGACAACTTTTAAAAAAATACATGTTTTGTGTATCATTCTCACGTTTAATTGTCTTTTGAGTTGTTGTCTCTTTACCTTTTGTATATAACTCATTTCACAACAACTCGTGCTTAATTTGATATTTATATTCATGTTAATAATAATTTTAGCAGTATTTAATTTCAAACTCGTGTATGATGGGTTAAACTTATAAAGTGAAATAACAAGGAGTCTTTATCGGACGCATATAGTAAAAAGAAGTTTCTTTTTCTGAATATTCTTACTTAAACTTATAAAGAGTAAAAACATGAATTGTTCGTATATATACAACATCGTGTATTTATTTACATACACAATAATTCATGCTTTCATTTTAATATTTATAATCTTTATATATATATATATATATATATATGTTAAAATACATACATATATGTTGTATTTTTAAAATACATATGTTGTATTTTAATATATATATATATATATATATATATATATATATATATATATATATATATATATATGGTGCGCGTTATTTTGAGAACCTCATTTTATATGCAGTAACTTTACATGAAATATTTTTAAAGCAATCGTGTCCTTGGATGATTTAATCAATGATCATTAATGCATGATGGCATTTTTGTAAATAATTAAAATTAAAATTTGGCTGAAAATGTATAGATAATGGTATAATTGGTATTAAACATAATTAAAAGGTGTAATCGTAACTGTTTCCCAATTAATAAAACAATCAATATCATTTATTTTAGGGAGTTTCAAAATAAAACAATCAATATCATTTATTATCAAAGAATGAAACAATCAATATCATTTATATATATATGTTGTATTTTTAAAATATAAAGTGTAAGAGGTTATTTGTGTATTTTTTTAAAGTTAATAAAAAACATAGAAACTTATAAATTTACACTTAACTTCATATAGTTTATTTAAAATTCAATCACTAAAGTTTAATTAATTATCTACTAATTTTCTAAGTTTTTGTTTTCATAAATTTGACACATATAATTTTATGTGTTTTTTTAACCATCAAATTCCTCCATCAAATTTATCAAAGTTTGACCAAAATCAATTCAATTTGACTTTTTATTGACTAATCATATTACACGATTTTACTCACGTGTCAAAATCAAACAACCTGATTGGTCTAATTTATTTTACAATAAGATTGTTTGGCCAAAATCATTCTGAAATGATGTAATTCGTTTATTATACACAAGATTTCAAGTTTTTAGAATACTTGTCTTAATAATAGTTCACATAGATTTCTTAATGGCCAAAACATATGTTAGTACCCTGAACTTGACCAAGTGAATCATTTAATAACATAACCTTTTAAGAGTGCAATATTGTACTCTAAACTTATCAAATTGGATTTACTACTACCCTATGTTAAATTTACTCAATATTTTATGTTAAAAAAATCAATTTACTAAGACTTAATGTAGCGTAAATGATTTGTAGTTAAATTTAGAATAATTCATCATATTTGAAAAAAACATAGTTAATTTTACATTTGATTAATATAATATTATATTTAGTTATTGTGATTGAATAAATATATATATTGAAATAATACTTAATAGAACAATTGAATTTACCACATACTTTCATACATGAATATATTTTTCATATACTAAGGGATGTTTGTTTCAAATATTTATGAGACCATAACGATTTAACAATTTATTTCTTCATACGAATATGTTAAATTGAAAATTACATAGACTTCTATATTGTTAGTTATATAAGATAAAGATCTATTAAGAGTAGTGTTGGTGTTTTTATATTTAGAACATATAAAATATATATAATAGTTGCGAAAAAGGTCACCAAACTAGAGATCCGTGTACATTATATAATTAACCAAATAAACAACGTTTATTACCTCTTGAAATGTGATCGGATGAAAACAACGGATCTAATAACCAAAACCGAATCCGAATTCCCTTAGTATGTATTCAGCCGAAACCCCTAGCCAACCAAAATAGCTTGCCTCTATAGCAAGTCCACACTATGCGTCCTCGTGTATCACCCGAATGTTAGTTCCTTTCTTACTCACGATCAAGCACGAATAACCGATTTGTTTGCTTAATGAAAAATGTTCTATAACCTTAATGTGAGTTCTTGGTCGTAGGTTTTAGGAAGAGGAAGGAGGGAGAGAAAAAAATATCGTGGATCTTTTTATTAGTTAAAGGATTATGATAAACATAATCATTATTTAACTTGCAAAACTTAGGAAACAAGTTTTTGCACTTATCCTCTCTTTTCCTTGTTGTGGTAGGCCCCATTAGGCCATTATGGGCTTCCCATAAAGTCTTTTGGTCTAGGTCGATTAAAACATGTCAACACAGTTAAACGGTGGGGCCTATAGTTAGATATGGTCTAACGGGATTATTTTATTGGTCATTAGTCGATCATGTGTTATTGACTAATATTAATAATAACACTATCATTTATTTAAAATACATTAAAATACGTTTATTATTGATGATACCTCGATGTATTTGTATGTGACCCTATATGCTCACGTATTTCTAGCCATATAATTAATTATTATGATATGAGCATTTCCCAACAGCTCTCACCTGTAAACGTCATAATAACAAATAATTATACAAGCATAGGTAAACGTGTAGGGTAACTTCCTTAATGCCCAATTGAAATAATGAGTGCGGTTTCGTAAAACGTCTCAATATAAATGGTTTATTTATTATTCATCTCTTTATTATAGATATGGTGTTAAACTATGGACATGGATCAAAGTCATTCCAAATGATTAACTATTTTGTTTCTCGATATAGATATTGAACTAGATTACCAAAATAATAAAGATTCATCTTAATTACATTTTGGTTACCAAACTAATCAAGATTCATCTTAATTACATTTAGGTAAGGCCACACAAACATCATATCAATTCATCGAGGGCCCCAGTAGTATCTTACTTCGAAACCAGTTGAAGGAACAATCTTATTTTGACTACAAATGTCATTCATGTGATTCACATCAAATCTGAAAGTAGTTTTTATAACTACCTTATTCAGGATACTGTTTAAACTTAATAGTTATCGTTATTAAAAACACAAAATTACAATCTTGCATCTTAAGTCTAAGGACGAGTAATATACAACCACTTATGAGATTAACTATTGACGCCGATCCATGCAGTGGAAACTCGTAGGTTGGGGTAGTCCAATATTCATAGCACGTGAATAACATATGAGTTTGGGGGACACATCCGTTAAATACTTATCGACGATAATATTGTCAATACTCTCATATTTGTCTTAAATCAACAATACTCCCGTATTGTTAATCGACAATTGACAATTTAGAATAAACAAAATTATTTCAGGATTTAAACATGCAAATATAGAACACAGTTGTGTAAATGAAGATGACCATACCACATATATTAATGCATACAACTGCTTATAGTTCCATTATCCAAATATAAAATTAAATATACAGGAGGAATACTACCAGGTCAAAACCCAATGTGTTTCAAGCATCGCTCGACCTGTTAGGTACACGACTAAACTTTGTAGTCTGATGAGTTAACGTTGAGCATACTTAGTTTATAAAAACTCAAGGACTAATGAGGTTTTGAATATTACGATGATTGTCCTTTTGTAACAGGGAATCTAATATAAGTATAACTATTTGAGGATTGCCAAATACATTCATTTAGGTGTTTGACATCAGCAAATCACCTATTAGAAAAACATAACTTCCTTATCAGCTTCTCCATACTGTATTGAAGTTGATGCTTTTATGTATATTGTATCTATGCTCTCAACCGAGTATGCATAGTCAGTAGAGTTATTAGTTAAGATAAGATCGGTAATGACTAGGGTTGGGGATCACCTCAAACAAAATAAGCATTAGTGTATACAAACAACACTAAGCTCTAAAATCCGTAAACGATGAACATTGTTTGGTTGTTCGGAGACCACATGACACTTTAGGTTAGTTAGATATTATATTAATTGCGCCTTAATTGTGGCAAGTATATTCAAGGTTTTCATTAATAGGGACGACTCTAAGTCCATAAATGAATTTTATAGTATAAACAAATTCCATTAGAATGTTTGTCTCAATAGGTATTTAATGACCTTCACTTAGATACCAATGTTGTCAAATAATCCTGCACTCTTACAAATGATACAAATTTCTATAAGATAGTCATGATAACCCTTCATAGACTCAGGTTTCATAACCATGTGTTCAATCTCAAAAGTGAGATAGAACATTGAGCGTTTACTCAATGATAATCATATTATATTAGACTTATTTAATCGAGCATGTTTATTTTAATAAACATCTATTCCAAAGTTGTATATTCTTATAAGAAACTTTATTCCAAGCTAAGGGATAAATCTAGCTTGAATAGTGTTATTTCTAATATGTTAACAATATATGTGATTTAAGAAAAATAAACAAACATAATGCTCCCACTAGCTCTCAGGTGTACTCATGAGCTATCTTAGTTTTAAATGTTAGCATTTAGCGTTTAATAACATGTATCATAAAGATAAACTTAGAGATATTAAATCGGGATTGCTAACAAAAAAAAACCGTCCAAATAATTATGCATTCAACAATTAAGAAAATAATCATTGAGTATCAATATAGCACGAAGAAAATATAATCATATCTCACGAGGACAAGTTAACATTTTGAAATCACAAAAATACATATGCGAGGTGCAAGTAGTCTAGATCGACTAAGGAGAATCCTAATTACTACTTGTTTAATAAGCAATCCTAATGAAATACTTTTAATACAAATAATGCTTAAAAAGTTATTTATATTTTTTGACTCCTCTATGTTTTGAAGATGACAAAATGTAAAAACATTCACTATAAAAATAAACATTTACATGTTATTAATCGTAAACTTCCATTTCGACATAAATCACTTAAGGTATGGATAAACAAATCATTAAACTTAATTAGTGATCAAGAAAATAATTTTTCTTCCTAATCCATCACATTTCTACAAAACTATATTTTTACAAAATAGTTTTGTTAAATAAAAATAATATTTTATTTTAATACATAAATTTGAATTCAGATTTTCCCCCAAACCTGAATACAACTCACCAGGATAAACATTCCTCACAAAATGACAAAAATCAAAGCGTTAGTCTAGGGGCGTTACCCCCTAATGTGCAGAGCGGCCCTATATATTCTGGGACCCAGCCAGGGACCATCAACATATGTCGTTGGGAATTCCTGGCTATAAATACTATACTATTCTCAGCAGAAAAATAGACCTCTTTGCACGAATTTTTCAGCTATCTTTCTCTCTCTAAAAACATTCTTTCTTTCACTAAATCTCTTGATCACTAACATAGTTTAATCTTGTTTCAAGTGATCAAATCTCATCTTCTACCTTCTATTCTTCTTCCTTCTTCTATCAAGTGCAAGAGAAGAACACTCGTATTCGTCAAGAAACGAAGTGTTGTAGATTAGTGATTTCTCCTCTCTTCTTCTAAGATCCAAATCTCTATTTTGATTAATTTGTGTGATTGTTTAAATCAGATAGTGTGTAAATCCGATATTGTAGATCTTGTAATTCGATAGTATTTGTAAAGTGGTAGATTGGTTCTAGCTAAGATTAGGACTCGACATTTAGCTTATTGTCGAAAAATAACGTAAAGGCGTGTGTAAAAAAAACAGGTTTATCTTCACCTAAAGAAAAGCTTGTTGAAGTGGACAATCATGGACTAAGCAGGTTGGTCAAACTGTATGATGACCTAAATTAATCATGTTACAATGTATGGTTTATGTGTATATACTGTTTTAAATGTGTTTTGTGGGATATGTAATGTATAATCAATCCATGAGCGTGATCGTCTCTATGAGGGAAGGATTTGTGTTTGAATTTTATGAAGTTCATTTCGTTCACATTTGGTACAAGGAAGAGTAAATTCGGTGATTGTAAGCGTTTCACGTTAATTGTGTACAGTAATATATACGTATAAAACGTAATTTTAGTGTCAAGTAATTAAGATAAGTTTATGTTTAGAGGTTAATTTAAGGTGATAATTGAAAAGAGTTTATTTGATAGAGAATTTTCATTTTAATCACTTATAGTGATAAAGAATTGAAATTGGGCATTTGTGAATAGAAAAGAGTTTGTTAAAATATAGAAGTTTTTGGAAGACTTTCTATTTTTGGAAAGTTGATTTGAAATAAAAAGTTATTTTTAGAAAGTAGTTAATATAAGCAAAATGGTTTACCAAATAGCTAGTTTTTGTATTTTATAAAACTTAAGGTATGAAGGTAATTAATTAACTAATAATTTTTTTATAGATGAATAGTAAAATACGAATTTTAAAAGAAAAAATAAGAAAATAAAAGAAAAAAATAGAGTTGTATTAGAAATCAAACACTAACTAGGCTTTATCAAGATTGACCTAGAGGCCATAAAAATAGCAAATAAAAAAACTCTAAACCCCTATAGAAAAGTTGGCCGATATATTACAAATGTAGAAGAAAAGAAAGAATTTAGGGTTTCTTAGGTTAAAAGGTATTTTCTAATCCTTGTTTTAGTTATCTAGTTATTTACTTTTCATTAATTAATCTAAGTATGATGAGGATTAGGTTTAAAATAGGTCCTTTGATTTTTCTGGATGTTTAAATGTTATAAGTGATATTATTAATCATTAGTTT
Source organism: Tanacetum coccineum (assembly GCA_026074375.1). Lineage (NCBI taxonomy): Eukaryota > Viridiplantae > Streptophyta > Magnoliopsida > Asterales > Asteraceae > Tanacetum > Tanacetum coccineum. Next base: position 6,031 of record BQNB010169386.1, on the reverse strand, counting down.
AATTGGTTGCAAAAGATTTGATCATAGCTTTAGGTCTAGATCGCCCGAAGTTAGTTGTTTAATTCACTGCAGAAAAGTTAGGCAATTTTGTAACACATAACTCATTCATAAAAATATCAAATAAAACAAATTAAAACTACTGGAGAAAACCGTCGGAGAGAGTCCTACTTTCCATAAAAGTTATCATCGTGAGTTTTTTTATGGTCGGAAAAGGTGGGTCAAAAGGTGTTACAAAATCCAATTGTGTAATAACAAGTGACGAATTGTCAGTTTGGTTTGATTTTCTAAAAATACTTATACATCTAGTTATAGGCTACTAAAACACTGTTGAAGTTATTTAAATATTGTTTGTTACCCCTGAATTTTTGCGTAAGTAGTTAGAAGTTTAAGTTGTTTATCTATACGTCATACTTTTAGGGGTCATATTCTGGAACGAGAAATCTGGACACTTTGGATTAATGAATTGCTAAGCGGGTATTTGTAAAATAGGTTATGTCTTCTGGGATAGGCTATGAGAGGTTCATAGGACATAAGATGTTAGCAAGTTGAATTTTTTGGTTTAAATTAGCGAAGTGTTTAAGTGGTACGTTTAGGACTTGTAATGTGAGTATAAAATTCCAGGCTCAAAACCAAGAAAAATTAAAAGTGTAAGCATTGAAGTGAAAATGACATATTTAAGAAGTTGTGGAAAAAGGGTTATAAATCAAGTATAAGAACTATGAAGATTATCTACGATTATCCATCATACGTTTAGGAACATCATAGTTGAGTTGAGATGCCTAATTGATGGTAAGTTTATTGTTGCTTAAGTTATTTAGATATCCGTGAATAATTTGTGAGAGCTTTTGCTGATTCTTTTGAGAAGCTTGAGCATCATGAGTTCATAGTCCCACTTTTAAATATGTTTTAACATTGGGATGGGAAATGATGCAAAGATGATATTGGATGTGTTTTAATCGCATGAGATATGTGTCTTTTAACTTAAGGCAGAGACATTTATGTGGTATTATAGTTGATATGCTTAATGTTGGATTGTGATTACTGTGTGATTACTGTAGAGGGCAATACTATACCTATTCCTAATCTAATTGATGATTGAAAATACAGATCCCATTTTATGTGTGATTCCTGGATAGAGGGAAATGCATCTACCTATTCCAAATCTAACTGGAGGATTAAAATAAGGACCTAATTTCTGTGTGATGACCGTTGGAGGGTAGATACTCTACTCATTCCAAATCTAACTAGAGGGTTGAAAAATACTCCATAATTGTGGATTCCGATCAGGTGGGTAATGGATTACCCTAGGTATTGTTATGTGGACCGGACAACGTCCAGTCCCGTTGTTATGATTGTGAGTTTGTATGATAGCCTAAGTTATATCTAGCTTAAATTGGTTCTACATGATATGTTATGTTATTCGCAAGCAAATTTGTTTTGTTTTTTTAAAAGATGTGATTTGTGTGTCTTAAACCTATGACACTCACCAACCGTCTGTGTTGACATTTTAAAGCACCATTTTCAGGTGATGCTTAAATGGTCATGAGGATTCTTAAGATAGTGAGAAGTGGCTAGAAAGAGACCTTAAGATGATCTTGAAGTTTATATGTGAATGTTTAGCTTTGTATGGATATATGTTACATGTCACTTATTGGCAAAAACTTCATTTTTATCAATAAAGACGCCTTTTATGTTTTGCCTAGTTATGGGTATTGTTATGACACTTTGTGTCAATACTTTACTTTATTGTATGCATTTTAGTATTCCCTATATAGACACCATGTGTTGTGATGATATCCATTCCTGTTTACGCCTCGCGTTTCCGCCTTGGCGGGGTGTGACAGATTGGTATCAGAGCCAGTGGTTATAGAGAACTAGGTGGTTGAGCCTAGACTATAGCTTAAGGGTCCCTCATATAGTTGTATTTTAGGGAATAAGTGTTTGTATACGTATATACCGTATGTTCCCGCTACCTAAAAGCTTTGAAATTCTTTCTATTTTGAATTACTACTATATAATATGAAATATATACTTTTTCATTATGGGGATCTAATAGTATATACCCCTTTGTTATTGTTTTAGTCATGTCTTCCCCTACCCCTAGGAGGTATCGTTGGGAGATTGTTTATCTTACTAGACCCGCAGAGTTGGGGGACTTTTGAGAGAGAAAAGTCAAACCCAAGCGAGGCCCAACATAAGTTTATTTCGTTTTCTACCTCGATGCGTTGCTATAATCGAGGATTGATTTTATATTTTGGGTCACGATGTGACTTCTGTTTTGTTTGATCGATTGGGATTTTATGGTTCGTTAGATGGTTTATCATGTTTTAATTATATTTGGATTATTATTAAGTGCTATGTGGTAGATGTGTGTTATCATTGAGAGGTGTGGTCTTGGAAGTAAGTACGCGTGTGCAAAAGGTGCAATTATAATTATGGTCGCGAACATAATTATAAAGGTGTCACACACGTGGACTTGTGACCTTGATTGCATTAATCATTGTTGCTTGTATGTATTACGTAAGGATGTAAGGTTGGATAGCTATGTGGATAGTAGTGTAGATGTGATGTGAGATCCTGTTGAGAATGGTTGTATGGTTAGAGAATTCATCTCTTAACCCTTTAAGCAATTATAAAGGATCGAGTTGAGTAGATGGTGAGGTTTCCTTTCATCTATCGGTTGCGGATACATCGGATACCTGTTGGTATTGTCGTCGCGATTCTTAAGTTGGTTCATTAGCTTGTTGTTCGTGGAGATATCCAACGCTCGTGTTGGTATTCTTTTAGTTGTCATCTTAGAACTAGTGCTCTATGTTCTCCGTTCGGCGTTTTGATTGGTTCCTTTGTCTTAAGGTGACGATGCTTTTTGGTTTGGTTCTATGACCGTTGGTATGGATGAGTTCTTATGGTTGTTGGTGTAACACCCCCAAATTGGGTCGCAGCGGAATAAGGGTCCGGGGCATGTTACTTCTCAGATCAATAACACAAGAGGTATATAGAACGACCAAAAAGTCGTTTAAAACTTATACATTGGATTTTAACAAAGTATTTGTTACATAAGCCGAAGCTT
>BQNB010169385.1:0-13786 GCA_026074375.1 Tanacetum coccineum | reverse complement strand
AATACATGATATAAACCAAACAAACTATTAATCAATAATACCAAAAAACATTTCTTCTAAGCATTTGTCAAATCCGCAAGCCAAACCAGTATCTTAGCTTTTTCAAACAATTCGATTATAGTGAATACTGTTACAACAATTAATTAACATTAAACATCTTATGTTTAAGAACACTTTTTATAATTACAATCACTATACGACAATATGACTCGAAAAACATTTATGATTACATTTTCCCGTTTTGATTATTAAATTTTGGAAATGCAAAATATAAAAAAGGTGTATTAAACGGAAACGAAAAATGTGAACGCCACGTGTATCTAAAACAAAGTTTTGAAGAATCAAACATACTTCAAAATGCGATTTTTGTATGCATAATACAAAACGACACGCATCAGCTTATCATTTTTTACCACGACAACCGCTTTGGTACTAGCAACGCTACAGTATCTGCTATTATTATATGAAATATGTTGCTCATAGTCTCATACATAAAGTTATCCAGCATAAAAATCTAGCTATCTGTAAAGCTATTGTAACTAAAAATGATGATCGAAAAAATTGTTCGTTATTGCAGGGTATCCGCCGCTGCAACGCGCGGGTACCCTGCTAGTATATTTAAGGTCAAAATTGAAAAAAAAAACTTAAAAAGTAAAAAATGAACATTTAATATGAGACGGATGGAGTAACATTTAAAAGACGAAAATCAATATTTAGCATGAGTTGTTGCATTGCAACCCCGTGTAAAAGTTTGACTTATAGATCTGTATAAGCATATGTGATAATCTTAAATAGAAAACCATTAAATAATACTTATTTACATGAGTTGTTAATATATTAACAATCTCGTATATTTATTTGCATATAATAAAAGAAAAAGGTGAGTCTCGAGACATCCATGTATTTTTGCGGCATAATATTATCCTTTTATAAATAACTCAATTTTAATAAATGTTCATGGTCCAAAGAAATTGTGTTTCCGACAATGTTTAGTTTTCCTTATATGCACCCGAACAATTTATGTCATGGTTCCCTCCATGTTTGCATATCACAATGACCCGCACTCTCATTTGAAAATTTATAATTACATGCATATACATATTTTGGGTTTTCCAATTAATTTATTTTAGTAGTAATAATAATATTTATAAATAAAAAAACACATTTTTTAATACAAAATCTAATGGTATTTGTTAAATCAATAATCTTAAAAGCTATGAAAACTGATAATTTTACATTTTGTGTCCATAAGATTAAATTTAACATTAGATTCTTTATGAAATTTTAAGCTCAAATGTACATTCTATTGTCCAATTAGAATATAATGTTTTTTACATTCATATCCTTTTTTTAACAATTTAGATACGTGTTTTTATATCCTTTTTTTCATGTAGCTAAATAGAAAAACAAAATTATATTTAAGTCGAGCAAATTACCTTCAAATTTGACTTTGATTTGCCAATTAAAAAGCTCCAATTTAAAATCAAGCTCTCATATTAATGTTATCAAATAAGTTTGGTTATCGAGTTTACAGCTTTCTTCTAAAAGTAAAACATGTGCTGGAAGGCGTCTTTTATACTGCTTGGTGAATTATTTGGAACTATAGAAATACTTTGCTTTTTTCTAGCAAACCTTCCAAAGCAACTCTTTTTGATGATATAATGGCTCATTCTTTTCATTAGTGTAAACATAGAGGTAGATTTAATTTTAGTTTGGTAAATTGGTTAAAAAAACCCTCTTATAAACATGTAATATGTTTTCTCTAGCTTCTTGCTAGTTTTTTAATAAAATCAACCGTTAAAAAAAGGTTTCTAGCTACCAATCAACTCCCTTTTCTTATGCGTATGGTTTAGTTTGAAAGTTTACCAAACAGCCCATCAACTGTAGGCTTAGTAAAATGAATCAGTAATCATGAACTTTATATACACTCTATTTTTTTACACATTAATATGTTCGAATCTCTCCAAAATTATACAATACGAGGCATGCAGACCCATGCGTTGCACACGGGTTGTATCTAATTGTTGAGTGTGTATGGTTTCTGTGAGTTGGGGAGGTGTAAGTATGTTGGTGCATGTAATTGAAACGTCACACGTAATTTTTAGGTAAGTAGGTATAAAATAATTTAAATTTTAAGTTGAGTTAAAAGAAGCTTAAATGCATACGGCTCTTTCAAAATAAATTTTAAAAACGTGAACCTGTTTCATCAATGTAATGGAACCCCTGTTAGTTAAAACGCCATATTGTTACTACGCACAAATTAAAAGTTTTTCTTGTGTATGTTATATGAAAATTGATGTACCAGTTTTGATTTTTATTTTTTAGTTGATACGGTTGCCATTTGACTAAACGGTCGTTAAATTAATGTATACCATATGTCATCAGCATGCATGAAATTGCAAATGAGATAAATTAAACTCACATGCTAATAGACGAAGGGTGGAGCATCTAATAATAATATAAGATATGTAAGACTGAATGTAATGGTAAGGTCGACCTTCGGTCGGTCGTCCCATGTGGAAGCAACTAAGGTCGGTCGTCCCATTACCTCGACCGAACTAGACTAGTCCCCCCCCCAACCTTTGCAATTGTTTGGGTCGTGTAGAAGACCGAGTAAATGAAGTCGTTTCCTATAAAAAAAATTATCCTTTTATTTTCTATAAAACCCAACATCTTCTTTCCTATTTTCACACACATATACACTTTTTATCAAAAACACACACTACAAACAATATGTCTCAAATTAATTCCGAGTGTTTATTTTTCGATGATACGGATGATGAAACGGAAGTGAATAGTTTACTCTCCGGTTTTTTAATAGACGCTGCTTTGGTTATTCAAGCATCTACTCCTACAATCCAAAAATACCAACGAAGCTATATGCCTAGAGATCGTTACGGTGCTCATGACCGTCTAGTGCTAGCTTACTTTGCTAAAAAACCATTTTACAACGCCTATTTATTTCGTAAACGATTCCGAATGAACCGATCGCTGTTCACCCGCATTGTTCGAGATTTGTCTGCTAACTGCCCTTATTTTCAAGAAGGGTGTGATGCTGTTGGAAAAGCTGGCATCTCTGCTTTAGTGAAGTGTACCTCCGCGATTCGCCAACTAGCATACGCTGCTGTTCCAGATTCTCTAGACGAATATTTACAAATCGGTGAAAAAACTTCTCGTGATTGTTTGATGCATTTCTGTAACGGGGTTATAGAGTTATATGGCGAGGAGTATTTGCGAAGGCCTACGCAAACTGACGTCGAAAAACTCTACGCTTTTCACGAGAACAAACATGGGTTTCCTGGTATGATAGGCAGCATAGACTGTACAAAATGGCCGTGGGCTCAATGTCCACAAGCATATCGTGCTCAATTCAGTAGGGGTGATTCCGGGTCAGAGCCATTCATTTTGTTAGAAGCGGTTGCCTCACAAGATTTATGGATTTGGCACGCCTTCTTTGGTGTTGCAGGTTCGAACAATGACGTTAACGTTTTACGTCAATCCCCTGTTTTAAATGATCTTAAAGTAGGAAAAGCACCAGAGGTTCCATTCGTGGCTAACGACGTGACTTATAAATGGGGATATTATCTTACTGACGGGATATATCCAGAATGGGCTGTGCTTATGAAGTCTATTTCGCAGCCAGGGTCAAATGATGTGAAGCGAATAAGATATAAGCAAGCGCATGAAGCAGCAAGAAAAGATGTGGAACGAGCGTTTGGCGTGCTAAAGAAAAAATGGGCTATCGTAAGAACTCCTGCACGGTCTAGGAGTCTTAAAAGGATTACGCATTTGATGTACACTTGCATCATATTACATAATATGATTCGCAAAGAAAAAGGAAAGGCAATCTCTCCCGACTTTTATCCGGAGGAACAACATCGTGAAGATGATCCCGTAAGATCGGCACAAGATAGGCTACGAGTTATCAGAGAAATACACGACGAAGAAACTCATCTTAATCTTAAAGCCGATCTAGTGGAACACATTTGGCATCGAACAAATGCAAACTAATTTACTGTAATTTTTTATCTTTCGTAAAAAAAAAAATCGTTTTTTCTTCCGTGTATTTTTATTTCCGTATTTTAGTTTGTAATGTTTAATTATTAATGTAATGTTTTTTTTTTTAATTTTGTTCGGTCGCTTGTGCGGTCACCACTACGGGTGTTTGGTCACTGTGTGGTCTAGAAGAGAGAAAACTGAGTTGACGCTGACGTGACGGTGTCATCTGTGGTCACCACTACGTTTAGCCTAAACCCTTTGGTCAATGTAAACCATAATGGTGTTAAACGCACATGCTCATAGAAGAAGGCTGGAGTCACGTCCAACATATAAACGGTCACAAAATTACCAAATCATGTCGACCTTTATCGATATAACTTATATCATTAGTGTCCAACAACAAATGGTATAGACATATATTAATTTAAAGTACTTAAATATATTTGTTCCTATAGCAGTATAGCACTATAACTTAACACAAAAAATAAAAGAAAAGGAGTAAAAATAAAAAAATAAAAAAGAAATGAGAAGAAAAATCAGATCCATCGCGCCCACGGTTGTTATCGTGGTCACTATAATGGCTACAATCATATCTATAGCACGTTCATTCCAACGTCCCCTAATTTACTCTACTACTAAATCATCATCTTCAATCTCTAATAAACATCTTCGTAAATCACACATCTGTCCTCTCTGGTCTCCTTCCTTCTTCCGCTGCACCTCTCTGAGTCTCAGTCACCGTCACGCACCGCCGTCGAAATGGGTACTGCTACCGATACATAATAATAAACCTACATCATTTATCTTTTAACAAGTGTGACACACATTTTCTCTTTCATATTTCCCCAATTAAATTATTTAAATACAACAATCACTCTTTAAATCTAATTGTTAAGTGTATCTTTGGCTTAGACAAATCATTATCTAGAAAATTATAGTGGGCAAATTTGTGCGAATACATGTTCTAAAAATAGTAAGAAAACGGGAAATATCTCGTAGAAAGAAAAAAAACCTTGAAAATCAAACTCCGGCTAACTAGTTAAACCCAAACTTTGAAGTATCTTTGAAAGATACTAATTTAAAAAACTGAAACATATAAGACATACAGTATATATAATACATATAGTGATAAAAAGGCTTTCGTTTCATTGAGAAAGTTTTCAGATTGAGAAATGATCCTAGTCATCTAATTACATTAAATTTGAATCATTTTATAAGTCATTTCAAGTAACGGTAAGGATAAATAAGTAACTACAACAAGCATAATTTTAATTCAAGAATAACTGCTCCTACAATTTTGATCTCCAAAATTCAAAATTGATAACCCACGGAAGATACTTTTGCTTTCTTCTTAAAGTTTGTGCGTTAATGTTTTTTCAATCAAACTATATTTATTTTTATGTATGTTATATTAAAATAATTTTGTAGCAACATGAAGATTCACAAATCAAATATGGATTCACAATTACAATTGGAGAAAAAGATTTACTCTTTATATGTATCATTTATCATTTATAAACGTGAATCGTTGAATTGATGAATCACTGAATATTAAATCACTAACGAACTGTGATAGTGAATCATTAGATAGTGAATCATCAATAAATTATGTTAGTCTTTTAATTTGGAATCATATCCTAATCGGTGAATTGTTAACCAAAAAACATGTTTAGGCTTTAATTGAATCATGTTGGCATCGTCGAATTTTTTGAATCACAAAGTTAAATACCTGAATCATAAATAGATAGATGATTGAATGTATAAAAAAACAAGGTTATAAATAGCGTGAGGCGTGGCGTGGCGGCATGACCAAGCCTCACGTCTTTGCGGTTATGGCGTAACCTTTGCGTTTTTAAGGCATGGCTTAAGGCGGCCCAAAATATAAAAATATTTTATATATTTATTCACTATTTCGTACATAGTGAGTTTATATCAAGCGTTGTACATATGAATAAAGTTAAGAAACTATTCTTACATGTAATATTCTTCATTTTGAAAAAAAAGAAATTTATCGAAGTTGAATCTAAAAGGCTCGCCACGGCTCACGCCTTAGCGCGCCTTATCGCGCATTTTCATGCCTCATCTCTCGCCACGCCTAGAATCGACGCCTTAGTCCGTTTCGTAACGTGGAGGTCACGCCTCACGCCTTAGCGACGTCTTGGCGTCGCAAAGGCGCGCCTTTTAAAACACTGTAAAAAAAGGACATAAAGTTGAATCGAAAATAGTTTAATGAATTATTGCTCAAATAAATTACGTGATGGTGAAAAAATTAAAAAAAATAAAGGCAAATGGAAACAAAAAGCGACGAACCCAAGTTGATTCGCGATTTCGAGGTGCTTAATTTCACATTTCAATGGCGGAAAAAAGAAACGGTTATGTATTTTAAAATATATTAAATGAATCAGAAATTTAATTACTCCCTCCGTCCCATTTTAATTGGCCTCCAATATAAAAAGTTCATTTTATGATAGATTCAATGAATCTGGACGTATATTTATTAAAATGACAAGTTTACCCTATTAAATGCAATGAGTATATGTATTACTTTCCTTATAAAAATGAATGAGATGGGTAAAATTATAATTTATTGATTATAAACACATTAATTAAGAAGTGGAAAAATTTGGGACAAACTAAATTGTAATGTGGACAATTAAAATGAGACGGAAGGAGTAATAAAAGTTTTAAATTGTCAATTTAACCCCGATCGGTTTGATGTGAATAAAGGTTAAGATTCGTCTTTCTCGATCTTCTCAATGCTCAAACTCTTTCAATCCGATCCGGAATTGTAGATAAAATCTGTAAAAAATTTCAAGGAGGGCTATGTGATTAATCAGCAAACTAGTAGAATTCCAAATCTGTGCTTTTCTTTTTCTTTACTTAATTTCTTACAAATGATTAAAAGGTTTGTTATTTACGACTTCAGTCAGTCATAGTTCGGTTTACTTCCACATCCAATCACGGAAATGATTCCTAGTTAAATCAACTGAAATAATTAATTCAAGTTGACTTCCACATATATAGAACAAGTCTTTGGGTCATCTTGTGGAATAATTGGGCTGTCATACTCATGGAAACCTGGGGTGCTGGCAAACTACCAAAACAATAATGCATTCAAGTCGTTGATGCCTTTTTTTTACGTTTCGTGTTTGTTGATCTGTTGATCCGAGTTTGTGCTTATGCATTGTCAGGAGGGGACCTTCCCAGTCTTGGCTACATTGAAGGAGACGGTTTTGCTTTTTGTTTTCAGCATGATCGATACATACGGTGATTCTAAGTAAAACTACGCTCCTGGCCAAAAATTTGATAATACATATATATTCGATAGACATACAAATACATAGATGGTACACACGCCTTATACATAAAAGGGGTATATATGTACGATGTCATTTTGATGATAAACTCATATGGCCAAAATCTTTAATGGGATAATTCTCAAATAAGTCAGTCGTCGAAGTGTATACATTTTTTAGACCAAAAAAACTTGACTTTTCAAAATAGGCCAGTCGTCCAGTTGGCTCGAACTTTGTATTTTTTGTGTAAGTAACTTTTCATAAATATTTTTTGAGCGACCTATTAAAAGTACTTTTTGTGTAAGTCACTTTTCTGAAAAGTAAAAAAAATAGCCTAAAATATATTTAATAGGTCGCTCAAAAATATTTTTGAAAAGTTTTGTTGGTAGAAATATTACATTACGATATTATCTTACATTTATCTTCATGTTTTGGTGATGACAAACATGTAATTATAAACAAAACAATAATGTAAGTGCTTAAGTTACTCTAATCCAAATCATCAATTTATACGTCAACATCTTTCGACGTCTCATGGTTTCTTCAAACAAATTTAAGTTCGTACCCGACGTAAATCACTAAAGGAATGAACAAACAAACTTTAATTTGTTAAATGGTCAAAGAATTTTTTTTATTTTTTCAAACCTTACATGTTTTTATAAAATGGGACAAACATTTTTAAAAAACATATACAAAACATTTTTGTATTTATAAGAAATGTTTTATTCAAAATAAACATTTTGAATTTAAATTTTCTACCCAAAAATGGCTAGAAAGTTCCAGAAAAACCTTCCCCACAAAAAGACAAAAAAGGGAGTGTCTGAAAAATGGGCGGCCCCCTTAAATAATTAAGAGGACCGGCCATATTTAAGGGGATCGCCCTTTTATAACTAAGGGGATTGCCCAAATAAAATATTAATATTTTTCCCTATAAATAGTGGACTGTTTCTACAGATTTTCTCACCTCTTTGCATATAGTTTTTTCTCAGATCTAAACTCTTCTTTCAAACCTTTTTCTTTGATCACTAAACTTGTTATAAGTTTGTTTAAATGTGATCCAATCATCCATCCATTCAAGTGCAAGAGAAGAACTCTCGCTATCATCAAGATGCGAAGTTATGTAGTTTAGTTAGTGCATTCATGACATGTCTTACATTCACAGTGTATAGATCGAGTTCATGTATTCCAAATTTGTGTAATAGTTAGATCACGGTGATCATAAAAAGGTGTGTTAGATCATGATGATCTTAGTAGTGTCTTGGTGATGTAAAGTTGTGAAGTGTAGAGAAGATATGAAGTGTAGTGAAGTTGTGAAGTGTAGGGAAGTTGTGAAGTGAAGTTATGAAGTGAAGAAGTTGTGTAGTTGTAAAGTTGTGTTGTGCAGTCGTGTAAGTAGTGAAGAAGTTGTGAAGTCGTGATAGATTGGTTCTAGCTAACATTAGAACTCGACATCTAGCTTAGTGTTGAAAATTGATATAAGCAACGTTGTGTACGGTTTTCTCCGCCTAAAGGGAGCTTGTTGACTAGTGAAGATAACTCTTGAGTTTGGTGCTCGGGGAGTGGAGTAGGGCGAAGAGGTGCTTCGTGACCGAACCACTATAAATCATCGTGTCCGGTTTGCATTTCCTTTTACTTATCTCTTTACATTTATACTTGCATTTATCGTTCTATATTTATATTTGCAATTGTGTGTAGTGTTGCTTATATAGTTTTGATTGTGTTTGTGTCATGGATTGATGTGAATATTTATTGTTGGTATAGAATTTATATAAACACTCTTCATATTATATCATGCTTGATCGATGATTTGATACGAAACATTTTTAAGATTTTAAAAGGAAAACGTATTCAACCCCCCTCCCCCCTCTACGATTTCCACAAAGTTGTCTTCACAATGAATCAGTATTTTTAGTAATCACAAGATTTTTCAAAAACAATTCGACCACTCAAACAATGAATACAACTCTTTAAATAGAAAACGGGTCATTATTTGAGGGGGAGCAATTTTCATCAAATAATCTTTTAAAACGGTCTTTCAAAGTAAGTCACGAAATAAACGGATAAAGTTTTTAATAATGATGGATCACAATTTAAGGAGAGTTAATGGATTTTAACTACACAAGCTTTAGATGTCATTTGTTTTAAACTTTAGGGACTTATTTGAAAAATGAGACCTGGTGAGTATAGGCTTTAAACGACATAAGATCAATATTGCCAACACCTCATAGTTGTAAAAGACTTAGGATTGTTAGGAAATAATCAACTAGTTTTAATAGCCTTGAAGTTGATTCTCACGGGATAGATCTAAGCTTAGTTACACCTCAAACAGGATCTCAAGTATGTGTGCGTACAAGGTTTTGCTGATTCCGAGGTGTCAAAACCAGCAAAGGGGAAGGAGTAGATGTATACTTGATAGAGTCCATGACCTTCTTTTGAAGTCACCTTCTTTAAATTTTAGGCCTTTCTTTGTTTCTTTCGGGTGCACTATTTCAATAACCTGGTGGAAGAGTCATCTCGTCATTAGTCAGTATGCATCATTTGAGTCCCTAGGGGGAAGTGTGGGGAGTATAATTATTTAAAACGTGAGAAGAGCTCTGTCTGATTCAATTAATGTTTTACCCGACCGGTCAATCTCTAAGCTTATTCTTAAAATGAGTAGAAATATTTGATAAAAGAGGTACACATAGGGATTTAATTGTCTACATCCAGGACTTAGTTGACTTTGGTGTTTCAATTTATATCATAACTATCCTGAAGAGAGAAATGCGCTCATCCGGGACTTAATTGACTTTGGTGTTGCGGTATCAAATTCTTGAAAGGGTTAAGTGTGTACTTCGGATATCTGGGCTTTATACATCAAGACTGCTTGATGCGGCTTCCAAGAAAGTTCTGAATCTACTCAAGAAAGGATTGCTAGTTTAGGGGGAAGCTAAGACAACATCAACACAAACATCACCAACCACACAAGCTCAAGTTACATATGTATCTGAATCTATTTCATACTCGAAGTTTGAAGCAAAGACTTTCATAACTTGGAAAGAAAGTTGAAGCAATGCCGAAGAGTGCTTGGACAGAGAAAGATCTGATTGACAACTTCTTGAAAGAAAGAAGGTTAATGAGGAGCTTAGAAAAGTTCGTTGGTGGGAGATTGTACGAAGGAGACCTACGGCTGCTACAAAGAACCATATGATTCTATCATATGATGTTCTCATCATTCAGGTCAAACCTCGTACATAATAATCTTGTGAATATATAAATGTGTAGTGTAGACTTAAAATTTAGGCATATATAGTGTTTGAGTATGAATTTTCAAGAATTTCTTAGTAAATTCAAAATTTTCAAATTAACATACTCAAACACCATATAATTCCCTCATAATTTGAGGGGGAGCATTAAAATGTTCCTGTTAGATATTGTGTAACATTTTGTCCCCGAACGTTTAATCAATTGATATCCAAAATATCAAGGGATTAACATTTTGGATAAGGGGAGAAAATGTGATTAAACTATGATTAAACTGAATCTAATTTGTACTGAAATGTGATCATATAAAATGGACTCAATGCACTCTACACTTAGCATGTACTACGATTACGGTGCACATGTTAAGGGGGAGCTTTTTGTGATGATGAAAAACTTTCAAAGTGTAAATCTTTTGATATTTATATCAAACACTTTGATTGAAATTTTCAATGTTTTTGGTTTTGATTGTGATGGAATACCCAAAAGACCGACCATGTACTTAAATTTATAGAGTTATAAGGTGGTTAGGCATAGGTATTCAAATCCCATGATCCAGCCAGAACCGGAGGGATCTACCCAGGGATATCCACTAGATAGTGTAGAAGTCCTTAGGTATGATACAAAAGGAGAAAAAGTGAGAATCGGGAATAATGCCGATTGAGATGGAGCTAGCACTGGAATAAACCCAACAAGGTGTTAGTTATGAAGTCTCGGTAAGCATTGAAGGGGTTGAAGAATGAAAAAGAAATGTAAGGATAAAGGGTGAAAAGAAAGAAGCCCTCCATACACTTAGGCAGAAACCGGGTCAATACATAAACTGTCGGAAACACTAAGTTGTTGTCTGACATTGAAGACAGTCATGGACCCAGTGACGCTATGCACAACCCTCCCTAGCCACTCAAGGTCTCTCAACAGACTCTTGTTTCATTTCTCAAGAAAATTACACACATTTCTATCGACTTTCTCCACTCTCAGTTAGTTGATTTTGAAAGTGGCAGTCTTTGTCTCCAGCCTCTCGATCACAAAACCAAAAGTCGCACTATTGAGTCTAGAGCCAAAAGAGATCATTCATAAATCTCATTAGGACACCTGTCAAATTATACTTGCTAAGTCACACAATGTGAATAACAAAATATATATTAAGAGTCCTACGCATTTTTATCCTTTGTGATTTTGCCCAGAAAAATCCGAGTGTTATTACTCACAGTTGAAGATGGAAATCCTGCTTGAGCCAACATCAAACAAGCTCATGGTAGGTGACTTGTGCGATTCTATACGAATCAAACTTGTGACAACTGGAAAGAAACGATGGTGCGATTCTATAAGAATCAAACTTGTTCCAGGTTATGAATTGACGATTGATGATGAATTTTGAAATGATTAACACTCTCGATGTGTCACAAAACCACTTTAGCAAGTGACACATCGATTGATTTTTCAAATCGATTTTTCTATTCAATCGGTAAGATAGTTAACTCACTCGGTTACTACTTATGTGTGTCTGCTTTGAGACATTCCGGTAATGAGAACATGCTGAGTTTGATGAATCTAATGCATATGTGTTAGAAAGATTCTATACTTCAGCTGGAGATACTGTCAAGGAGATTCTTCTTAAATTGAATCTATCTGATCACAGGTTGATCCTCACGGATTCAAAGGTTACTCCAACCAAACACGGGAGAATGACAAAGCCATATTCATCCCCCCGCTTTATTGCTAACTGTTTTAATGCAGGATACTTAAAGATGGAGGTGAAGGTACCTGATTCCAGCTGACTCACAAGATTCATAGCCACATGCTCATACCCGACCGACAAACATAAATACATCATGAAAGCTCAAGTACATGTTTCAAGACTTCCGCTACTCTGATACCGTACATCTTTCTTGAAGAGACGAAGTATTAAAGTCAAAGAATTTCAAAGAAGTTTTCGTCACTCTGATACCAAACGTCTTTCTCGAAGTGAAGAAGTGTTATAGTTAAAGAACCTCAAGAAAGATGCAATATTAAAGCTTTTCAAGATAACATATCAAGAAAGGTATGAGCATGTCAGTCCATAAGTCACAAGTTCACAAGATGGTAAAAGATCATAAGATGACGAATAGAGATTATGATTGGATGATGATCTCAAGAAGCTCAAGATTACATACAAGTTAAAGTCAAAGGAACGTGCTCGAGCCTAAAGATTAAGTTCACTACAACATATTCACAAGATGAAGAAAAAGAAAAAGAAATCAAGTCTGCGAGCACAAGATTGAAGACTCAGCATAGTATGCTAGGTTTAAGATTTTGTAACATGGAGTGACCTCCCTTAAGGGAAGATTGTTAGGAATACGAAAATCCTAGGAAAGTATTTGTCACTCCATAGATAACTGTAGTTAGCTCATCAAGTTAATATTTGGAAACTTACTTAGGTAGTTAGACAAAGGCCCATGGATAAGTCCATTAAGCCAAGGCCCATCCGCCCCTTGTAAGTATATATACACCTCTCCGTGCCTTGAAGAGGTGGTTGGTTGGTTTTATTTCTCATATAGTTTAACAAGTATTTTCTCTCTTATCTTTCTCTTACTAAAACCTTCCTCCCAAAGTCTTTCTCTATCTAACATTTCTTGCTAAATATTTCGTGTATGTGTTAAGTGATTATAGTTATACTACACATCGTGCTAATATTTTTTTTAGGTAAGAGAGACAGGCAGCTACTGGCTACTGGAATAGACAAAGCCACATCAAACACAGCATGGCTGCAAACATGGTGCCATATTGCCCCGCCAAAATCTAAGTCAACAACAACATTGGCATTCTAACACCCTATTGTCATTGCAAATTCACAAATGCATAAACGTAGTAAAACCATCATCGCCAACAAAAGAACCACAAGCCATTTGAATACAATTAAGTGATGCCCCGCCATAATGAAACCCACCATGGCTAATTTTTTTTAGGTAAGAGACTTATTTGTGAGTACTATTGTTCGAAAATTGTTTGATGCGTTGTATAGTGTGCCATCAAACGTTTGGCAGTTCAATCAATTAGATAATCAGTTAGTTGCAATCCTTTTTTAAGATATCTTATGTAAACAATATTTTTGGTAGTGTGAGGTGGCTGGTTGTTTTGTTGGTTTATTTAGATTTTGAGACTGTTTGGTGACGTAGCTCTTAATGAGGCCCCGTATAACTGAACGTGGCGCTGAAAATCAGCTTTGATAAGTAGATACCAATATTTGAGAGAGACTGGCCATGGCTTTTGTT
>BQNB010169384.1:0-13787 GCA_026074375.1 Tanacetum coccineum | reverse complement strand
TTTGTAAAGGTATCACTATCAAATTTTGCAACTTCTTCATGATTTGGTTGTTCAACATTTGTAGAATGAATTGGAGAATTTGTTGTTTCATTGTTTGGTGAAGTACTTGGAGAGGGAACCGCTTAATTAATGGTAGTAGAAAAAGAAGCACCGGCTGTATATGGTGTAGGTAGAGTTTCAATGTAAATTGTTTAGGATACAGCACTTGGTGGAGGTTTGAAGTACTCTTCGAACATTGGTTGAAACAAAAAATCCCAATCTTTCTTTGATGGAGGTTTAGCTGATGTTGAAACAACCTAATTTGGTACGAGTCCTGAACTAATGTGTCCAGAAGTCAAAGGTTGAAGCTCGAGGTCCTAAACTGTATTGTTTGTTAGCAATAAATCTTCATATGACTTAATACTGCCAACAGTACTAAAGAAGTTAGTACTGCCAGTACAAAGTTAGTACTGTCAAGGTCACTTAATACTGTTGGTAGAAGGAGTTAGTACTGCTAAATGATCAAAGATGATGAACTGAAGATAAGAATGCATGGAGAACATTTCGGGATGTTTAGTTTTAAATTGTAACTGATCCTAAATGATAGGCTGATATCTTTGTAAAGGGCTCCTTGTATTTCTATAAAAGGAGATCCCAAGTGTAGTGAAAAGGTAGAACTTTTCAGAGATATATTTAGAGAAAATTTGTAATAGCTTCAAGGTTTTGTAACCCCAGTACTTCAAGAGTACTCGTATTATTTAATAATATTGAAGCAGTGTGTTTTGTGTTCATTGTGTGTTTTAGTCATTACTGTTTCATTCATAAATTTCTCTAGAGTATCAAAGTGTAGATTCCGCATACACTTTGGTATACATACAAAGTCTCAATCTTTGTTATTTTGGATTCTTCCAAGGTAACAAACTCTTTATATCATAAAGAATCGATCAAGGCGTGGGATCAACAAGTGGTATCAGAGCCTGTGCTTTGAGAAACTTTGATCTAGGGAAAATGGAGTTAGAAAATTCTCAGAACAATGCGTTGGCAAAGCTTCCCATGCTCAAACTAGGAGAGTATGAGATGTGGGAAATCAGAATCAAGCAGTACTTCCAGATCCAAGACTATGCATTATGGGAGGTAATAGAAAATGGGAATTCTTGGGTACCTATTCCTGTTACAACACCAGAATCAGGTCCATCAACAGCATTGAAGATGACTGTGCCCTCTACTACTGAAGAAAAGATTTGCAAGAAGAATGATGTCAAAGCCAGAAGTCTTCTCCTCATGGCACTCCCAAATGAACATCAGCTTACCTTTAACCAGTATGCTGATGCTCAATCTATGTTTATTGCTATTAAAGCTCGCTTTGGAGGAAATGATGCTACAAAGAAGACACAAAAGGCCTTACTAAAGCAACAGTATGAAAACTTCAATGCTACTAGCTCAGAATCTTTGGACTCTATCTTTAACAGGCTACAAAAGCTTGTTAGTAGATTGGCAATTCTCGGTGTGGATACTCCTGCAGAGGATTTAAATGTTAAGTTTTTGAGAAGCCTACCTTCAGAATGGGATACTCATGTAGTAGTCTGGATGAACAAACCCGATTTTGAAACTATGGGTTTGGATGATTTGTACAACAATTTTAAAATTGTTGAACAAAAGGTTAAGAGAACTGTTGCTGGTAATAATGATGATAAGAATTTGGCATTTCTAACCACTTCCAGTTCAAGCAGTACTAATCCTATTAATACTGTTAACACTGGAGTTAGTACTGGCACCACCAAAGTTAATACTGCTGGTACTGAAACTAGTACTGCTAGTTTTAGTGATGCCACTGTTTATGCCTTTTTGTCCACTCAACCACAAGGGTCTCAACTTGTTCATGAAGATTTGGAGCAAATTCATGATGATGATTTAGAAGAGATGGATCTAAAGTGGAATATGGCATTGTTGAGCATGAGGGCAAGGAAGTTCTATCAGAGAACTGGAAGGAAGATAGTTATTGATGGAAGTAGTACTGCTGGATATGACAAATCCAAGGTAGAATGTTTCAACTGTCACAAAATGGGACATTTTGCTAGAGAATGTAGAGTTCCAAGAAGCAAAGACAACAGAAATTGGAACCAAAGGAAACACATCAAAGCAGTAAGGATTGAAGATGCCGTCTAAAAGGCAATGTGTGGCTATTTGATGGTGGTGGATTTAAAATAAATAACAAAAAGAAAATGATTGGAGTGAAAGGCCGAGGATGAAGTTCAAGCAACATGCTCTCATGGCATTCACTGACTCTGAGGTATCAAATAAAGCAAAGTGGTTAAATTACCACCTCTACGGTTGCTCACACAACTCGTCGAACAAGTATGCAACAATGCTAGTCGTAACTTCACGAGCTCCAAACACCGATAGTATATGCTTTATATACTTGAACCGAACAACTCTTGTATCTCGAACCGAAAACCAATTCGAATCCCAAAGGGATACGTCCGAATTAGTATGAAAAGGAAAAAGGACCAGTAGCTTTATAATTAGCTATATTGCATGCAAAGTGAATTGTATCAAATAGTATGCACACGTAATGGCATGCAAGGAATATAATATGTGGTTTCTTTCTGTTGTCAAGCACAAGAATAAGAAAGCAAAGTTTGAGATGTGATATTTTTCTTGGCGTGTGTTTTTGTAGCAGACGAATGATTTGTGTATCGAATCATTATGAGGGATAGGGATATATGTATTTATACTACCCAAACCCTAGTTGTAGATAAACTAGAAAATCATCAAGTCCTTAGTTTATCACAATTGATAATTCTTATCACAAATCAATACCAAAATTTAATCCCAAAAATATTCCATAATCCCTTCTAGAATCCTTTAAAAATTTGCCACTTTTAGAAGGCCTTTTGTGTCTCCACTTAAGGTAGACAAAGATTGGAGAGAAAAGTTTTTCCATCCTGCTAATCATGTTAGGGTAGAAGAACCTAAAAAGGCTAGAGAGAATACTGATGCCCCAATTATTGAAGATTGGGTGTCAGATGATGAGGAAGAAGTTGAGTTTATCCCTAAGGAAGAAAAGAAAGCTGATGTACCTGTTGCTACTAAGAAAAAGTCAATTAAACCTGTAAATCCAAGTAGAAGGTCAGTTAGGTATGCTGAGATGTATAGGTCACAAAGACCTAGGGGGAACCATAGAAGTTGGAATGGTCATAAATCTAGTCAATTAGGATGTAACTTTGTTTTTAATAACAAGGCATGCTTTATTTGTGGTAATTTTGATCATATTCAATATAATTGTCCTAATGCTTATAAACATATGGTTCCAAGAGCAGTCTTAATGAGGACTGGCCTTAAAACTGTCAAAAATGCAAAGCCTCTTAGTACTGCTAGGTCTGTTAACACTGTCAGACCTGTTAGTACTGCTAGGTTTGTTAATACTGTTAGGCCTTATAATACTGCTCACCCAAAACCAACAGTTTCTTGTGCTAGGCCAAAGACTCATTTTCAAAATCAAGCACAAAGGCCCTTTTACAAGAATACAACATTAACAAAGAGGTCTAATATTCAAAATATTAATACTGCTAAACAAGTTTTTAATACTGTTAGGCCAAATGTTAATACTGTCAGGGCAAGGGGATTTAATGCTGTTAAGCCCTCAGCATGTTGGGTGTGGAGACCTATCAAACCCAATGGTGCATCATTAACCTTTAACAAATATAATTATATTGATGCACGAGGCAGATCCAAGTCAGTAATGGCTTGGGTCCCCAAAAGTAACTAACTTCATAAGTTTTTATGTGCAGAGCAATTCCCAATTAAATGAAAAAGGATTTGTGGATAGTGGATGCTCAAGGCACATGTCTGGAAACATAGCTCACCTTTCAGAATTCAAAGAATTTGATGGAGGTTATGTTACTTTTGGTGGAGGAGCAAATGGAGGAAGAATCACTGGTAAAGGTACTATCAAAACAGATAAACTTGATTTTGAAGATGTATACTTTGTCAAAGAGTTGAAGTTTAACCTTTTTAGTGTCTCACAAATGTGTGACAAAAAGAACTATGTTCTTTTTACTGATTCTGAATGTCTTGTTTTGTCTCCAAATTTTAAGTTGCCTGATGAAAGTCAAGTACTACTTAAAATTCCTAGACAGAACAATATGTACAGTTTTGATATGAAAAACATAGTTCCCAAAGATGGTTTAACTTGTCTAGTTGCAAAGGCTACATCTGAGGAATCAATGTTATGGCATAGGAGGCTTGGTCATGTCAATTTCAAAAATATCAATAAACTTGTAAAAGATAATCTTGTAAGAGATTTGCCTTTAAAAAGGTTTGAGAATGACCAAACTTGTGTTGCCTGTCTTAAAGGCAAGCAACATAGAGCCTCTTGTAAGACCAAGGCCTTTAGTCCCATTACTAAGCCATTGTTTATGCTACATATGGATCTGTTTGGTCCAACTTTTGTTAGCAGTCTTATGCATAAAAAGTATTGCTTGGTAGTTACTGATGATTATAGTAGATTTTCATGGGTTTTCTTTTTAAGAACTAAGGATGAAACTAGTGAGATCCTTAAAAACTTTATCAAAGAGATAGAAAACCTAGTGGATAAGAAAGTTAAGATAATCAGAAGTGATAATGGGACTGAATTTAAAAACCATGTGATGGATGAGTTCTGTAGAGAAAAAGGTATAAAAAGAGAATACAGTGTAAGCAAGGGACACGTCAACAAAATTGTGCCCCCCCCCCACCCCCCCCCCCCCCCCCCCCCCCCCCCCCCCCACCCCCCCCCCCCCCCCCCCCCCCCCCTAGCTGCAAAGAAAGAATAGGACTCTTATTGAGGCTGCTAGAACAATGTTAGCAGATTCTAAGTTACCTACAACATTTTGGGCAGAAGCAGTTTCTACTGCTTGCTATGTACAAAATAGGGTCTTAGTTGTCAAGCCTCATAATAAGACTCCTTATGAACTCTTTAGGGGTATTAAACCAGCTATAGGATTTATGAAGCCATTTGGATGTCATGTTACAATTCTTAATAACCTAGATAAGCTTGGGCAAGTTTGATGGGAAAAGTGATGAAGGTATCTGTTGTTGGGTATTCTTTAAGTAGCAAAGCTTTTAGGGTATCCAACATTAAACTCAGGAAAGTAACAGGAAAAAGTTGCATGTTGGGGTTTCTAGAGAATAAAACCTATGTTAGAAGGAAATGGTCCAAGTGGTGTTTGATCTTGATCTCTTTAACCCATCAAGGATTATGTACCAGTGGTTGCAGGGATTTTTTCTAATGTTTCTGCAGGTACACAAGGAGGTTCTGAGTCCAACATATCCTCTCAACAAGATCAAGACTGTATTTTCATGCCAATTAGGAAGGATACTTCATACTTTGAAGATGCTTCACTAAGATCTGTTGATGATGCACAATTAAAGATCACGATGGGATCGTGATGATAGCGTATTCAGGGATAATGGATTGATGGGACCAATTTTCCTACAAACTGAAGACACATAACTGGAGGATCACAGCATCTCACCATCTAGACAGATGTGGAATAGATTTGAGTCGCTCATCTTATGTAAGTTGTTCTGTCCGCGATGCCTCATAACTGTCTGAGTACGTGTCATAAAGATCATCCAATTGAGTTGTTCTGATTGTGGGAGTTGGTGATGTGCCTAGTCTTTCTGTTTCTAAACAAGAAGGATGACACACTACTAATTCTGAACTAGGATGTGTTGGTGCTCATATATGAAGGGAAAGGACTTCTGTCACCTAGGACATATCATAATACACGCTCTGCGCTGTTGTGCTGTATTCACTGTAGATCGCAGAAGGATTCACATGAGAGGATGATACGTAAAAGCTTCGCAGTGATCTTGTCGATTGGGTTAAGAAGAGGCAATGGTCTGAGAGGGTAGCTACTCCTACGCCATATTGCGAAACTGCAAAATCGCGTAGAGGTCTTGCTAGACTTGCCATGGAAGTGAGTGGGCTTAGTGCGTAGTCAAAGTGGGGGCTCTATAGAAACAAGAAAGCTGAGAGGGAATGTGAGATCTAGCCAGGAAGATAGTAGCAAGACTGGTTTGCCCAAGGGACAGGTCACAAGGAAGAGGAGCTTGCTATGATGAAGTATTTGCTCCAGTGGCTAGGATTGAGGCTATGTATGGGCTATTTCTGGCCTACTGCCTCTATGATGGGTTTCCACTGTCTACCAAAATGGATGTCAAAAGTGCTTTCTTATTGGTCAAATTGAAGAGGAGGATATGTATGATGTACCTCCAGAGTTTGAAGATCCTTGACATCCTGATAAAGTTTACAAAGTTGTGAAAGCACTTTATGGACTCATATGCACCCAGAGCTTGTATTAAAAAAAGACACATTGGCCACTTATCTTCTGGGCAATGGGATTTCAAAGAGGACAAATTGATCAAACCTTTCATCGCAAGAAGTCAACAAGGGCATATTTTGCTTGTCAGATCTATGTAGATGGCCTCATTTTTGGATCTACCAGGAAGGAGCTGTGTGAAGAATTTGAGACGCTTATGACAGGTAAGTTTCAGATGATTTTTATGGAGAACTCACCTTCTTTTTGGGGTTGACAGGTCCACAAAGAAAGAAAGGCATATTATTAGTCAAGATAAATTTGTCCATGAATTCTTGTAAGAAGATCAACTTCAAGATGTGAAGTCTGCCTCTACTCCATGATTTAGAAAGCCATTGGTTAAAGATTCAGATGTGAAGTGTTGGTGAATACATATTTTTAGATGACCCATCGAGCCGTCGGTCATTTGATGTATCTTATAGCATCTAGAACAGATATTGATGTTTGTCTTGTTTGTGCATGTTCAAGGTTTCAGGTGTCCCCAAGATAACATACATTCTTTTAGCTGTCAAATAGAATTTTTACGATACCTCAAAGGCAAAACCAAAATTTTTTTTTCTCCTTTATGGTTTTTTGGTATTCTAAGGATTCACCTGAGATGTTAGTATGCTCTGATACTGATAGTGACTATGCTGGGAGATACACTGGATAGGAAGTCAACCACTGGAGGTTGTCAATTTTCGGGAAATAGCGTTGATTTCTTGGCGTACAAGAAACACAACTGTGGTCGCCACTTTCTCAACTTGAAGAAATCAAATTGAGTATGTGGTGCTGAGACAGTTGCTGTGGACAAGTTCTCTGGATCCAAAAAACCAATTGCTTGAATATGGGTACAATTTATATGAACACTTCATTTACGTGTGTGACAAATCCAGTACTATTTGTTAATAGAAAAATCCAGAATTCATCATTCTAAAACAAAAACTTAGAGATTAGGGCATCACTTTATAAGTGATTGTATATACTAAAAAGTTGAGTCAATTGGCTACAATTGACACTCACACTCCCTAAATGTAGCTATGTACAGATAAAAAGGTTTTCGATGCTGTAGATTTCAATACTGGTCTCAAGTATGGAATGCTCAATCCTAAGGCCCAAATCTCTTGTTTGTTTTGTATAGTCTGTTACATGTTTAGTACTGTTAGTTACAACGAGGCTCTGTCGTTGACCATACGTGATGTGTTAAATTAATACTGCTAGTTCTCATTAGTAACTGCTAGTTGATATTTAACATTGTTTGTTAAAAAACTGTTACTTTATAATAGTGACTGTGGTTAATTTCTATGTATTTTTGGTAATCCTGTGAAAAACACTTACTACTGATTAAAACATGCAAGACAGTTTGAATTGATGTTTTCTATTGGTTGCTTAGTGGCAATATTTTCTTAGGATAAACAATGAAGGTGTCAAATTGGTTACTTACATTACTGGGATTGTTGTGAGGGGAGGAAACTATGTTGGCTGTGCTGTTAAGAAATGTTGGTTGTTACACCAAAAACAAATGGTCATCAATTCACCATGTCTTATAGACATCAAAGAATTGATTAGTGTCTAGGTGCAACCGGGCTATGGTAATGACTTCCCCAATCCATTGATATTTGATAGTATCACTAAAAACTATATGGTCCTCAATGCACCATGGTATTTTACAACTGAAGAATTGACTAGGTCCAGAGCAAGGGCTTACTGGTTAAAGACCTTCTCAAATCCGTTTATAGTTGGTAAGTTTACTCTAAAACTATATGGTTATCATTGCTGTCCAGTTGTTTTCTGTATTAAGCATGGCTAGTCCAAGAGCAAACGGTATTAGTAAAGACTCATCAAATCGCGTTTATGGCTGGTAGTTGCCAAAAAATACACATTGTGTAATTTGTGAGCTAAACAAAAGAGAGAATTGGTGAGCTCAAAAACAGAAAGAGAGCTGTGTGAAAAATAGACAGAGCGAAAAGTGAGCCAAAAGAATTGAGAGATGAAATGTGAGCCTAAAAACAGAAAAGAGAGATTGTGTGAAGTTATTCTTTTAAGTCTTACAAACATATGGAGTTTGTACTGC
Organism: Tanacetum coccineum; assembly: GCA_026074375.1. NCBI lineage: Eukaryota > Viridiplantae > Streptophyta > Magnoliopsida > Asterales > Asteraceae > Tanacetum > Tanacetum coccineum. Next base: position 5,393 of record BQNB010169384.1, on the reverse strand, counting down.
TTATGGGTGGAGAAGTTAATACTGCTAGGCAATTTTTTTGTCCTGCTAGGCCATTGCTGATGACCGTTAGTACTGTTTGAGCCTAACAGATTTTTCATTAATTAATAGAGCCGTTGAGATATTTCCGCCAAATACCTATGGAATAGGGGTTTGACCAATTGGACTTTCGTGGATCAACTATATATTCATATAAATTTACTTAATATTGGTCAACTAATATCTCTCTGTTTTCTCTATTAAATTGCAATTAACTTTCTCCAGCCCTCATTCATACATACACGATCATATCCCACTCAATACCTCACATCGTTACTCATGGCAAATTTGGATTTTTGTGACAAGCATAACATGGTAGCATTTCTGGAAAAATCTACGGGTAGTGCAGGGTTTCATCAGATCATAGATTTCATCACTCGAAGTCATATTTACTATGCACTTACTAAGAAACCAGAGGTGTGTGTCTCTTTTATAAAACAATTTTGGAGGTCTGCTGAGATTTTGACTGATGATAATGGCACCGTCAAGATTCATGCTACTATAGATGGACACTCACTTTCAATCACTGAAGGTTCTCTACGGCGACATCTCAAGTTGGATGATCAAGATGGAATTACCTCTCTTCCAACTACAGAGATCTTTGCTCAACTGGCGCTTATGGGCTATGCTACTGACTCGGATAAGTTAACCTTTCAAAAAGGTGCATTTCACCTCAATGGAGGTTTCTTATACATAATATTCTTCACTGTTTAAGCCCTAAGAAGACTGCTTGGGAGCAGTTTAGTAGTAATATTGCAGCTGCTGTCATTTGTTTAGCCACAAATAGAAAGTTCAATTTTTCTAGGATGATCTTTGACCACATGGTGTCTAACATATCTAGTCCCCATAAGTTTTTGATGTACCCTAGGTTTGTACAACTATGCCTAGACATGCAGAGACACATGCTTCAACAACACACAAGAGTTTATTATGTTCCCTCACTAACCATGAAGGTTTTTAGTAATATGAAGAGGATCACAAAGGGTTTTTCAGGACAGGAGGTTGCCTTATTTCCACATATGTTAGTTGTTCCTACACCCTCAGCTTCACCTTCCAACATCATAGCTTCCCCTGAATCTACACCTACTCAACCATCTCCTATTCAACCCTCACCTACACAACTATCACCAACACAACCTGCCTCAGACTACCATCCTCCTACACCCCATGACTCACCTCTCCATGTTGTTCACTCACATGGAAGTGATGAGGGTAGTTTGAAACTACAAGAATTGATGAATTTGATTAACACACTTTCTGACAGGATTGGAGTTCTAGAGGCTGATTTGACAAAGACAAAGAAAACCTACAGTTCTGCTTATACTAAGCTTATTCTAAGGGTCAAGAAACTAGAGGCTCAGATAAAGGTTGGGAAAGCAAGGAGACATTCTAGGTTTGTTCTTTCAGATACTGAAGTTGGTGAAGATGATTCTTCCAAACAGGGGAGGAAGTTCTCTAATGAAGGGGTTCAAGATGATGAAGGAGTTCATGAAAAAGCAAGCAATGACACTGAAATATTTGTTCAAGAAGTGACTCCAACAGAACTCATTCAAGACCAAGAGGCAAGTGGGAAAGCAAGTGATGAGGTTAGTACTGCTGGTTTGAAGAAAGGTCCTGTTAGTGAAGAGGTTCCAACAGTTAGTACTGCTGAGGCAACTCTTAGTACTGCTGGAGGAACTGTTACATACTCAAGAAGAAGTACTGAGAAAAGATCAAGAAAAGACAAAGGAAAAGCCATCTTGATAGAAGAGGAGCCTAAGAAGAAGTCTAAGAAGGACATTGAACAAGAACAGTTAAGTTATGCTGAAGCAATTAGGCTTGAAGAACAGATGCATGAGGAACAAAGAGCTCAAATTGCTAGAGATGCAGAGATTGCTAAACAGTGGGATGAAGAAGAAAGGAAAAGAGCTATGGATGCAGCTAAGTCTACAAAGAAGATTGACTGGAATGATCCTTCAGTCATTAGATATCATTCTCTTAAGATGAAGCCTAAGTCAATTGCCCAAGCTAGAAGGAACATGATCAAATATTTGAAGAACCAAGGAAATTTTAAGATCACTGATTTTAAGGGGATGTCTTACAATGACATAAGGCCAATTTTTGAAAAGCTTTGGGATTTTAATCAAAATATTGTGCCTATGGATGCAGAGAAAGGAAGTAAAAAGCAAAAGTCCCCTGAAAAAGAAAGGTCTACTGAAAAGATTGTGGAAGAAGAGGCTGTTACACAAGAGGAAAGGAAAGAAGTTGTCAAAGAACCAGCAGCAAAGAGGAAGAAGTCTATTCCTAGAAAAACAACAAGGAAGAGACAAAAGCTAGAAGTAGATACTGAGAAAGATGAACTCAAGAGATTTCTGGATATAGTACCAAGAGAAGAAGCTCCCATAGAGATTGAATCTTTATCAACAAAGTTCCCTATTGTAGATTGGAAGACAGTTGTGTTGACAGAGACTTTCATGTACTATCAAGTTTTCAGAGGTGATGGAAGCTCAAAGAATTATAAGGTACTGAGTGAAATGCTTGAAGATTTTGACAGAATGGATGTAGAAGAATTATTCAGATTAGTTAAGGAGAGATACAGTACTTCAGCACCAGAAGGTTTTGATCTTATGCTTTGGGGAGATCTCCATACTTTGTTTGAGCATGATGAAGATGATGAGATTTGGAGAGATCAACATGAGTATAATCTTCTAAGCTGGAGATTATGTGATTTTTGTGGTATTCATATTTTGTTGATGGACAATGGATTGGCAATCCATATGTTGACAGAAAAGAAGTATCCCTTGAGCCAAGAGATGTTGTCAAAGATGTTAAGTAGAAAATTGGAGGTAGATCATGAAAGTTCCCAGGCTTTTGAACTCCTTAGATTCATAAGAGCTCAAGTGCAGAAATGACAAAAGTGTTTGAAAGAATCATCAGCAGAATAAGAAGACTAGAAGATTTTATTCAGAAGAAACTTGTTGATTTGAAGGACAATCACAAGTTTAGGGGAGGATTGTTAGGAATAAATCTTCATATGACTTAATACTGCCAACAGTACTAAAGGAGTTAGTACTGCCAGCACAAAGTTAGTACTGCCAAGGAAACTTAATACTGCTAGTTGAAGAAGTTTGTACTGCTAAATGGTCAAAGCTGATGAAATGAAGATAAGAATGCATGGAGAGCATTTCGGGATATTTAGTTTTGAATTGTAACTGTTCCTAATAGATAGGCAGATATATTTGTAAAGGGCTCCTTGTATTTCTATAAAAGGAGATCCCAAGTGTAGAGTAACTTAGAACTTTTAGAGATACATTTAGAGAAAATTTGTAATAGCTTCAAGGTTTTGTAACCCCAGTACTTAAAGAGTACTCGTATTATTTATAATATTGAAGCAGTGAGTTTTGTGTTTATTGTTTGTGTGTGATCATTACTGTTTCATTCATAAATTTCTCTAGAGTATCAAAGTGTAGATTCCGCATACACTTTGGTATACATACAAAGTCTCAATCTTTGTTATTTTGGATTCTTCCAAGGTAACAAACTCTTTATATCATAAAGAATCGATCAAGGTGTGGGATCAACAAGTGGTATCAGAGCCTGTGCTTTAAGAAACTTTGATCTAGGGAAAATGGAGTTAGAAAATTCTCAGAACAATGCGTTGACAAAGCTTCCCATGCTCAAACTAGGAGAGTATGAGATGTGGGAAATCAGAATCAAGCAGTACTTCCAGATCCAAGACTATGCATTATGGGAGGTAATAGAAAATGGAAATTCTTGGGTACCTATTCCTGTTACAGCACCAGAATCAGGTCCATCAACAACATTGAAGATGACTGTGCCATCTACTACTGAAGAGAAGATTTGTAAGAAGAATGATGTCAAAGCCAGAAGTCTTCTCCTCATGGCACTCCCAAATGAACATCAGCTTACCTTTAACCAGTATGCTGATGCTCAATCTATGTTTATTGCTATTAAAGCTCGCTTTGGAGGAAATGATGCTACAAAGAAGACACAAAAGGCCTTATTGAAGCAACAGTATGAAAACTTCAATGCTACAAGCTCAGAATCTTTGGACTCTATCTTTAACAGGCTTCAAAAGCTTGTTAGTAGATTGGCAATTCTCAGTGTAGAGAAACTTTAATAATATATATTACAAAAAATCAAAGATAAAAATGCATTATCGATAATAAAATCTTAAAGCATTCAGCCACGTTAAACTTGTGGCTTAACTTAGGTACGCAAACCTGTATGAAACTAAACTGGTTTCCCCACAACCTTTTAGCTTTCAGGTTGGTTCTTTCTGAAATAAGCATTTTGTAAAAAGCAAATCTAAACAGTTTATTTAAAATATTTTTTTATCACAGATAGTCAGCCTTAAACTTATAATCACAGTACCCCTAAATGAGAATAAAATCTTAAAGCATTCAGCCACGTTAAACTTGTGGCTTAACTTAGGTACGCAAACCTGTATGAAACTAAACTGGTTTCCCCACAACCTTTTTTTTGGGTATAAGTAGCACAAGTAGGTACAATTTATCATAGAGGAAGCGAAGGACAAAAAAGCTTGTTTGTAAAAACAGCAACGCACTTATTCTTTTCTTCCAATTTGGTCATTTTAATTTGATTAAGTAGCAGAAGTATTAAAACATGTGAAAGATAAAACTGATTTTCATACCTAGTTGCCTCATAATCACAGCCTACATGTATGTCATTCATCGTCGATAAAGTGTTTTGACATGAACAGTATTTGCATCTCATACCTGCACAATGGAGAAACAATTTTGATGTCAACGACAACTGATATCCTCGTATACAACCTGAAACTATGAGCACCTTACAAAGACATTTGTACATAAACCCTTCTTGAGACTTTTTATACTCATCTAAATGGGTTGAATTGTAACTGGGCCGGGTTGAATCAAAAACCTAATTGTTCACTTGAAAAAAAAACTAATTGCAAACTATGGGAAATGGGTAGTGAGAAACAGGGGATCTTTGCAGGAAAAAATCATTCACAAACTGTTTTTATTAAGACTCAAAAATTGTAGATAATGATGTTCGTATGCTACATATGCATCTTTTGAAATATCAAACTATTTCAGAATAGAAGACTAAATTCCATTGATCCAAAATCAACCGAAATACATACAAAAAAATTATTACTATGAATTAATTTAAAAGCTAATAGTGCATGGAAATAAATATGAATAACGAAATAAGCTTGTACCTCTAAGTTTTACTTCATTATCAATGGTAAAGTACATAACTGACTAAAATTTCCCGATTCACATTCTAATTTAATAGTGCTCTATGATCTAAAGCAAGATGCTCACACACAAACTTAGACGAATATGCAAGTTTACATAATACAAATATAA
>BQNB010169382.1:2303-13787 GCA_026074375.1 Tanacetum coccineum | reverse complement strand
ATTCATCATTTCCCCTAAATCTAGATCTGATGGCTTCCCACATCTCTTTAGCATCAGTCATTTTATGGAATTTAGCAAGATAATCTTCGGGTAAAGCCATAAGCGAAGTGGTCCTTGCTTTTCTTTCTCTTTCTCTGGCTAAGATCTCTTCTGCAGTCCTTGGAGGCAGAACCTTGATTTGACCTTGCGTATCTGTGGTGATTGATACAGGTCCAATTCCATTTTGTATAACTTCCCAGATAGGATAGTCTGTATGGGCTAAATAATGTTCCATTTTCATGGCCCATAGATCATATTCTCCCTTCTTGAGAATAGGAAGTTTGATAGTTGAAACAGTGTGAGGAGTTTGTTGTGTTGATGTTTATGATGGTGATGGTGGTGGTGGAATATTATCTTGTGATCCAGCCATTAAATTGCTTTGTAAGATAGGGGTTTATAACTGGTTTTTGTTCTTCTTACTTAGAGTTTCTCACAGGCTCTGATACCACTTGTGAGTCCTAAACTGAATAGATCTTTGTAGCCTGCTAAGGGTGATAAACAACTTGTATAAATACAGATTGACTATAGAGAAACACTGACTATGAATACTTATTGTATATGTGGAATCTACACAATAGTATTAAGAAGAACAATGAATACTAAACTTTAATTTCTATTAATCTACTAATATGATTACAGATTACTAACTATGAGATATGATTGTATAAGATGAGATCTGTGTGTTTGCTATGTGTATTCTCTCTCTAATACCGTTTCCTTTTATAGACCAAGGATAAACCCTAACAGGCTTACAAAACGCGTAAAAGATAATACATATCTTTTCCTACAATATCTCATACATATCTCTTAAACGGTACTAACTATTTTATACTAACGGTACTAACTATCTGAGCAGTACTTAACACTTTGTACTGTCAGTACTAACTATAACTAGTGGTACTAAGTATATAACTAACGGTACTAAGTTAGGAATGTATATTTCCCAACACTTATGTTGCCAAATAAGCTACATTTGAAATAAGACCAAAGAAAGAAAGAAAAGAAGTAACCAAATAAGTTAATATGTCACGAAATAAACCACGATTTTGAGCTTATGAACCACGAATCGAACACTAAACACCCCTTGGCGAGTGATACTACATGTTATCCCAATATATAATCCTTACACAACTAATAAGCAAACCCAAATTAGCCTTGAATAAGCCGGAAATAAGAAAGAAGAAAAGAGAGATGAATAGAACTTGGAATATTAGATTAAGAGAGAGAAATGGTGAGTTACAAATGAGAGCATGTGCAACCAACACCCTCTCCATGTGTGGAGAGGGTTTCTTTTATACCCAAGCCTTCTAGTAGGCGTATGGGCTTGTAACTTGGGCCGGGCTTGGCATATCTTGGGCTTTGAGCCCGAAACACGGACAATATTATATTACAATCCAAGCCCGTTGAACCTGACTAACCTATTACAATACAAGACCCAATTTGACTTTCTAAGACCGATGACATTCTTGTTTGACTTAATATAATTAAGGCTAACACAGGGTGTTCACTAGGATTCATACCCCGGACGGGGTTGTCAAACCCAATAGATCTATTTAATGCATTTAACGTTTACCTCCTCGGCAATTAACGGTCACACAGTAAAAGGCATATACTCATAGCAATGAAATCATATCACGTATCAAAACACATCGCGTTTAATTTTCAAAACAACATGTGTCCCCCTCGTGGGTTTTAAAACATTTAAAACAGTTCAAAAGCGAGGCTATGAATTCACCTTAAGCAAAAGATTCAATCAAATCAACAAGCGCAAATAACTTCACGTCTCAACTACGACCTATATAGTACATATATAGCGGTACATGACTAAATAGTAAAATAATTCATATAATGCATACTTTTACATACATATAACTATTACGTATATACAATCATATAGTACAATCTCCAAGTGCGACGCAAAATATCTTACTTTGACACACTAGCAATATCACAATGTTTTTTTCTATTTTTAGAAAGTTGTCGAAAGTAAAGATAATATAATCCGAACTTTATATTTCGTCATTAACTAACTAACATTACGAACCCTTTGCTCATTATCAACTATATTCAAAAGTATACGTAAGTTTGACTTTCAAAATTCAAACTTAGTTGTTGACTTTTACACAAAAAATTACCAATCTTAATTCGGCTGTAAAACGTTCGATTAAGAGTTACGTGACGATCCACCTAGAGAAACGTAGCTAAAGGCGAACTCTATCACTTTTCATTATCAAAAATAACTTTCAAAAATTTCTCGACTCGCTACGAGGCGGTCAAACTTAGTCAACTTAAAACCTATTAAAATGACATTTTTGACTTAAACCAACTATCAAAACATGTTTAACTAGCCTGTGTAAATATACTAAAACCATCTAACTTCGATCAATAACCAAATACGCTTTCAATAATTTCCGCACTTGAATCCTATAGCATATAACATATAGCACGCAATAACATCAAATTAATCACACTAGAACATAACTAGAATACTCACAATGCTATAACAAAAATCAATTTTGGTTCCCCTTGTTGGTTTGAATTCGGACGAAACCCCCAAACAATAAACCAAAACTTTTTTCAACTAAACTAACCTACAATAACACTTATCCAACAACTATGAACACCCCCTTTTAGATCAAAATCCCATAAACTCAACCAAATTTCTAACTTTAAAAATACTCATTGCATGTGGGGTTTTATTAGTGAGATATGTAGGCCTTGATGAGAGGATTAAGAATATATATGTAGATTGTATTGCATGTCAGAAATTTAACGGTGGTGGTGGTGTTTATGGTTGGCCGGTCGTGGATGGGTACAAGGGAGGAGGAAGAAAACATTTTTTGTAAAGAGTTATAATGTGTGTGTGTGTTGATTTATATAGAAATGAAGTTTGATCACTTGACACTTTTAGTCCCTCCATCCTTTAAGTCCTTTTATTTTTAGTACAAAGTTATTCGTTTCATTATTATAGCCGACCAAAAACTCGAGTCATACCACTTTCGTAAATATTTTTATTCCGTCCCACTAATTTACTTTAAAACATTTAATAAAACATTAAATCATGTAAAACACGACCTTTAAACACGGTTTTTACAAAAACTCGGGGGGAAAGCCATAAAATACAGAAATAAAATAATCATGCTCTCGGAGCGACAATATAAATTTTTCTAACTTTCTTAGACGCTAAAAACAAATAAAAACTCAACCACGGCTTGTAATTTCCTAATAAATAGAAATTTTCACCAAACCTCATATAGCATAAATAACTAAAATCAATTACGTAGCAAATTAATTATCATAGCTCGGGATAAACGTTGACCTGAAACTCAGGTTGTTAAACGCGCAAATAAGGAACCCCGGAGGATGGGATGTACGATACTCTTCTCCTGTACTAGTTCTAGCGAAAGTGAGAGACATGACACATAATTGGATTCTAGCATTCACAATCAAGAATTGAAAATACTAGACTGAGGGGACATGATAAGGTATAGTCTCCTCTAGCCAATCAGAAGGAGCTACCATTGTTGGGGGTGTTTAGCTTAGCTTACTTACCCCACTTATTCGCGTATTTGATTTTAAAATAGATGATAAGCTCACTTGTTATACCTTAAGACCATATTGGCTTAAGCCAATAAGGGTTAAAAAGTAAGCTTATTTGCATATTTGATTTTGGAAAAACAGATAAGCTCACTTGTTATACCTTAAGAACGTATTGGCTTAAGCCAATAAGGGCTAAAAAGTGAGCTTATTAATCAAATAAGCTCATAAGAGGGGTAAATAATATGCTATTCCAAACACCCCAATTAAGAAAGGTCAATGGAATACATGATACAGTTGCAAAATAACAGGAAGCCCAAAAAGGTACATAAAGATGTGCAATATATACCTCAAACTGATCCCTAGCCTTCCAAACTATTACGACAACTTGACCCAAACGATGCCTCTACACCACAATCTCGACTACTCATCAGCTTAGTATAACCTTCTTCTCAGCGTACTTGACAGTCTTCTTGAAATACGAATCTTGATTGTACATTTCCTCAGACTGCATATCATAAGTTAACCAATAATTTATTCAAAAAAGAATTACAAAAGATTACATTCTTTCATAACTTATTTTATTACATATTTGGGATTCATAATAGACGTTTATAAAATTTCGCCACAAATTTACCATACAATCTGCTACAATCAATGAACTTGATTAAATGTTCCTAGACCTAACATCTCCTTTTTAAAATTCTACGTTCTTACTACCATAAATGGGTTAATACACAAACAGTGGAACTATAGTTTCCAAAAAAAGTTAGCTTAAATAACATAGAGTTCATTTTGTTTCATCCACATTGCTCATGTTTGGTGTGACGGTTTTTACGTTACTCCCCAATATTACAACTAATGATGCAGGTTAAAAAATCCTTGTCGGCAGCACTTAAATGGTTTAAATTGATGCGAATACCCTTATCTTCAACATCATTTATCTTTAATCTCTTTTTTCCAGCAACCTCTCAATAACTCTGGTCACCTCTTAATTTTTCGACCACCTGTTATTTTTCGACCTTTTAATAACATTAATCGATCAATAAATTATAAACACTACATTCGTACAAATCCAAGCATCAGTTTTATAAATATCCCACTAAGTACCTTATATCATCACAAAAAAAAACTGCAGAGATTACTCACTATTTTATAACCAACCTTATCAAAATTAATACTCTTTTTTCTATCATTGGCACCATTCCCTTGGTCAAAATGTTGAATTTTTTCTTTCTATTTTACCATTTTAGCATCACCATGAGCAAAAGCAAGACCCTTTTACCACCATCACGATATCTACAATACAAAGTTGAAGCTTTTTTTTTCTAAATCTTGATTGTTTCCCAAAATCTCAAAAACCTAGATTAGATATATGAAAATTTAGTAAACCTAAATCATCCACACACCCTCTGTATTATACTTTCATTTCAATATATATTTATGAAAATTCATTTTTCATTCCATATCAGATTTCAAGATAGTGTGATGGGTTTTGGCGATGGACTATGGCCGGATCTTGAACACCAATACAAGAAAAAGCTACAGGATCTGAAATTGGTCACATGTCTAGCTTCACCGGATTAATGGCAAAGGTGAGGATGTTGTTATAAAGGACATGTGGCGGCGGTGTGTTGGTAGGAAGGATTTATGTCGGCGGTTTAGTTGTTGCCAGATTTGTGTTGGGAAGAAAATGAATGTGTGAGCTTTCATTATGGTATTGTGATACCCACACTTGGCTAGGCTTTGGTGAGGTGTAAATTATGTCAGGCTAGGCTTTGGAGGGTTTTTATAAAATAAGGCAAGTGGAAATCAAACGTGGCTAAGCCTGGGTGAGGTGGAATATTTGTCAGGCTTATGTGGCCACAGTACCGGCTTCTCAACCGGTGACCCCTCAACAAAGTAACTTGGGTATAACTTAATTAAACGTTGGGTAACCTTGTTAACAAACCCGTGAACATTAGTAACTTAACAAAATGGAACTCTAGTTACTTAGGCCAACTTTTTTGGAAACTTTAGTACCCGGTTTGTGTATTAACCCACCATAAACTTGCTATAAACTTTTTCAAAAAGTTACTTAAAAACATACCATTTTTTTCTCAGTTTCTTTCCGAGCCCGAAGCTAAGCCCTAATTTGGGCCTTTTCAGCAAATTGTTTCTTCCTCTCCAATGCCTCGGCCTTCACCTTTTCCTCCAAACACCGTTGTTCTTTCAATTTTGTGGCAATCTCTTCATTCTTTAATTCGTCAGCCTTTTTAGCCAATTCAATATCCTCTTTTGACACACTATTACGTCAACGTCAACCGTTTGCTTTTGGTGATCTCTTCCTTCTTTAATTCGTCAGCCTTTTTAGCCAAATCAATATCCTCTTTTGACACATTATTATGTCAATGTGTCAACCGTTTGCTTTTGGGTAGTACCACTGAGTTCAATGTCTGATTTGTCTTATTCGCCGCTCTCTCTCCAATAGTCGATTGTTGACGAAAATTGTTGGTTTTGTTGTTGTCAAGATGCTGAGAAATGACACAAAGAGTAGTTAGAGCCTATTTGATAGATAATACACCATATAATTGTTCTAGCAACAAAGACACACTATTGGCATAACTTATTACAAATGCAGAAAAAAAATCAGTAGTAAAAGTTAATGGCAATTTTCCTCTAGTTTTATCATGCCAATATGCGGTTGAGGTCAAACTCACCAACAAAAAATTATGGGAACTTCATAAGCAATATAACCGCTTCATGCAACGCTTGGTTAACACTATGAAGCTGAGGAGGGCAAAACTTTTAAGCCGATCCATGATTGTCGTTGTTACTTAAACCTGAGAACCAAAAAAGTCATAAATATCATCGAGTACTTTAGAGCCCTTAACAAATCTACACGTATAACTATCTATATTTGGAAATAAGCAACGGATTTAGCATCATATCTGAATAACCAATCTCAAACATTCTGAAAACACATAATCAATTCCAAATATCAACCCCAAAACACCTTTTATTATATTATCTCGTTTGCCCTAAAGTAATTTGTCTCCTTTCCACATAAAAAATAACATAATATAATAATAGAAAATACGTATTAATCAATCATATTAAGAATCAACATAAGAGAAAAAATGAAGATCGAAACACTTACTGAATCCAAAAATTTAATAATCTCAGTATAATAAATCTTATTTTTTGCTATATTCTTTATACCAAATGGTTCCATTACCAAATACATAAAAATAAGATATATCACTCCTCCAAACTCTAAAATGTTTATTAGTGTCAAATGATCTTTCATCCCAAAAATCTAAAAAAATATTCAAAAAAAATCCAAAAGACAACCAAGATAGAAAAAAATCACCTAAAACTTATAGCGACTTGACCTTTATGACCGAATTTTTACGTTGAGTGCTCAGTGCTAAATGTGTGACTGTTGTGCAACTGTGCAACTTATCTCTAATCAATACACTAGGGGGGTTAAATTAGTTTTTGTTAGTATAAGCTATTATTCTATATTTGATTACTCTTTTATGATTTCATTTTGGCTGGAGAATAATGTTTTTGGAGTTTTGGGGTTGGATTTATGTTTGGTGGTGAGTTGTGTTGGGGGGGAGGGGTGGAAGATTTTATTGGGTGTATTGTGTGTTTGTGGGGTCATTTTATGTTACTTTATTTTTACTCATGTCTTTTTGTTCTAATAATCTCAGGGGTCTTTTGTCTTTAAAATTACTGTTTTTTTTAACGGGGGTTTTTGTAAAGCGGTTGGTTTTACTTTTGGGGTTCTATTATCTTATTTTATCTAGGTCAGTTTATACTGTTTTTAATAATTAAAAATTTTGTTAAAACTATTAGTAAAATTTAAAAAAAACATAAAAACCACACAAATCATTTAATAATATTAAAAAAAAACAAAAACACAACAATAAGAAAAAACAAACAAACCACTCAATAAATTAAAAATAAACAACAAACAGTAAAAAAATACCTTTTAAATAAACATATAACATAAATAACAACAAACACAAAAGGGACATAATTTCTAGAATACAGGGCCTTGTGCCAATACATAATGACCATTAATTTTTACTGACATAAATAACTTTGATTGACATAAATAAACTTTGATAATCATATTATAATTGACTTTGACATAATCATGAACTAACACTCACCCGCAGTTGGAGCTGGGAGGACACCGGACGCTCAAACTGGTGCTGAAATCCTAAACAACGGCTGAGGTAAGCCTTAGTGATAGATTTCCGCATTCTGAAACTGAGTGATTGGAAACATGTATAAAACGCGAACCTGCCTTGTAGCAATCCAAATCTCCGAACAAAATGCATAATCAATCTCTAGTGCTGGTACGCTGATGTTGAACAGGATTAGAAGTCAAGTTAAACAAACACTCACATTATCTCATTTCACAATAGTGGCGGAGATTAAGGAGTATGAAAGGATCACGAAGTAGATTCAGGATCCAACATTGTCTCAGCAACTTCATTGGCAACACCACGTTATCAGGCATCAGCACTGAACGAGAAGCGTTCACGGCTGACGCTTACGAGACCAGGAGGAGTATGTTGTGCCAAGAAAACACAATACCCCGAAGTAGACGTCTCGTAGTAGGGCAACCAGCCCAATCAACATCGATAAGCAATCAAGGAGTCAGGTAGTAGATGAAAATAGCTGTAAACCATAGTCCAAAGTCCCCTGAACATACCGCAAAATCCGCTTGAGAGCAGAGAAATGAGGCTCCCGTGGATCATGCATATAAAGACAAACCTGCTGCACAGCATACGTAATATCAGGTCTAGTGAATGTGAGATACTGAAGAGAACCTGCTAAACTCCGATATAAGGTAGGATCAACAACCGGAGTACCACCATCCCCTAACTTGGACTCAGTATCAACAGGAGTCCGCAGGAAGAATTAAGCTCAACCATATGAGCATTGGTGGGGGGGGGGGGGGCTCCAAAATCTCCATAGTTCCACATAAAAAATCAACATAAACATAAAAATGAAAATACGTATTAATCAATCAATATTTAAAAATCAACAAAAGAGAAACAAATGAAGACGAAACACTTACTGAATCCATACAGAATAAACTCAGTAAATCAAATTTAATTTTGCTATAATCTTAACCAAAGGTATCCATACCAAATACATAAAAATAAGCTATATCACTCCTCCAAACTCTAAAATGTTTATTAGTGTCAAATGATCTTTCATCCCAAAAATCTAAAAAAATATTCAAAAAAAATCCAAAAGACAACCAAGATAGTAAAAAATCACCTAAAATTAAAGCGACTAGACCTCTTATGGCCGACTTTAAACCGATTGCTGCTCGAGCCACCATGTGTTCATTTTAGCACTTTGCCCAAACAAATCAACACCTAGAATCAGTATAAGCAATAAACAATATTATAACCATTTATGAAACAAAAAGGCAGGCGCAAACTGATTTTGGAGATTAGGGCTAGCTCTTACCGATCTTGTATTTGCAATCTTCTATTAATTCATCTTGAAATTAAGAAAATATATTGGCATATGGATGTTTGGATGTCGTAGGTGTGTCGGTGGGAAGAAGATTCAAGAAAAAAAGAATGAAGGAGACTGTGTGTTTGGCGGGAGGAGTGAGGAAGAAGATAGAGATGGTTACCGATCTTGTATGTGTTTTTTATTTGTGTTTTGTGTGTGTAACACGTATCATTTAGTAAAAGCTACGTGTTTCATTATCATCTAATATAAGCCTATAAGGTATTGCAGCAATTGTGAGGCAAATGAGGTTAGATTAAAAAATTGTTTAACAACAGTTACTGTTCATTAGCATTATTATATTATTTTTTAATATAAAAAAGGTTACCGTAGCAAATGTGTGTGTAAGCACAATGATAAATGTTAATATTTATGGAAAATTCTTAAATGTTCAAAATCAAAGTTTGAATGCTTCTTTACCCGTCAAAAAGTTTTTTCTCTCAAAATATAGCTCAAGGCAATTAAACACCTTAAAAAGAAATTGACACGTATCCCTTATTATAATATTAAAGTACAAATAGGTTGTTCATAAGTACAGATAGGTTGTTCATAAGTACAATATGTTTCCCATAAATTTTGTACTTTAATATTTTATAATAAGGAAAACATGTCAATTTTTTTTAAATTGCCTAATTGACCTGAGCTATTTTCAAAATTTTTTTTTTGTATAAAATAAAATGTTACACACCTTTTGAATTTTGAAACTTTTTAAGATTTTTCTCTAATATTTATTAACAAGCAAGATTACCCGCGCGTTGGTAGGGGCGTTAATTTTTCGCGCGTTGTTGCGGGACGCTATTTTTTTTTCTATTTTGTGCGTGTTTATTTTTTCGGTGTCTGTAGCGTTATTTGTTTATGTACTTTTTCCTTTGTGAGAATTTATTTTCACGGTCTCATGCTTAATATTTTGTTTTTTTATATGAGCTTATTTGTTGGGTATCATGTTTAAAGGTTTGTTTTTTACTATATGGGTTTTTTTTGACTTACTTTCATTGCGTCATTTATTTTAAAGTTATTAGTTATTTTAGTGTTTTTTTAATTCAACATTTTTTTGGTTTACCGAACCGGTTTACGGCAAACCAGTTTGAACCGGTTCGTAACCGGTTCGTATCGATTCAAGATTTTGGATGGGAAAACCGATTTAGAACTAAACCAGTTTTGGCCAAAACCGGTTTACAAACCGGTTGACTAAAACCGGTTCGGTTTTTTTTAAAACCGGTTTTGTACACCTTTAGGGTCAGGCTTCACCTTTAGTGATAACAAGTGTGATTGCCAGCGCGATGCTGCGGGGCGTTAATTTTTTTGTGCTTGTTTATTTTTTCGGTCTCATGTTTTATAGTTTGTTTTTTTTTTCTTATATGGGCTTATTTGTTGGGCCTTATGTTTAAAGGGTTTTTTTTTGCTATTTGAGTTATTTTTTATGAGATTTGAGTAAATATGTGTTAAGCATGATTGCTCGCGCGTTGATGTGGGGCGTTAATTGATCTGAATAGTTTTTTAATTTATTTTGTGCGGGTTTCTTTTTCCGGTCTCATGTTGAATAGTTTTTTTATACGGGCTTATGTGTTAAGCGTCATGTCGTGGGTATTTTTTTGATCTGAATAAATCAGTACTTTTGTATTGTTTGTTTTTTTTATATGGGCTTATGTGTTAGCGTCATAGTTGTGGTAATATTTAGATAGAATAAAACGGTACTTTTGTAATATTTTTTCCTATTTTGTGCCGAGCAATTTTTTATAATAATTTGTTGCAGATTTATTTTTCGATCTCATGTAGAATAGTTTTTTTTTATAAGTGCTATGAGTTTGGTCCATATCGCGGATATTTTTTGATCTAAATAAATAAGTACTTCTGTAATTTTGTTTTCTATTTTGTACCGTGAATTTTTTTTAAAGTTGCCTGGTTAAAGAAAAAGAAAAACTAAAAAAAAAAGTCAAATGGGGAGCCCAAAGTGAGAGCCCGATGAGCCGGTTACTGTAGCAAGTATGTCAAAACGACGTAGTTTTAACCGAAAGATACAGTATATATATAATAAAAGTAAAAAAGTATTCTTACATTAGAATGTGACGTGGCTTACTCTTATTGGACCACATCCCACACACATGTCCATTTGTCATTGGTCAAACAAAACCCAAACACTTGCCAACTCAACAACAACATCAAAACACATCATTTTGTATGTTGAGTGCCATGTTCAAATTTACTTTTTAATTATCTCTCTTATATGCATCCATTAGTTATATGACACATCATTTTGTAGATAATTTTTTGTAAATCTTTTGTGGTTCTAGCATTCCTCAACAATAAAACTCATGTCTATCATCATCATCATCACAAGACAAAGATTTTCTTGATCGAACAACACAACACAACACCCAC
>BQNB010169378.1:0-13787 GCA_026074375.1 Tanacetum coccineum | reverse complement strand
GACCTTCATTTTATTAAAAATAATTTCTCTCTCACGATATGCTAACATGACCTCTCATGTTCATGTTGAATATGAGAGAATCTCAATCCTTCTTTATGTATGACACATTTTGTAAACTCAATATATTTGAAATATGATATAAATATATGAATTTATAAATATTTTCATATTTTGTGTTGTTTTAAGTCACACCTTAAAAAACGTCATGACTCGCCATGACTCCTAAAGCGTGAGACTTGACCATGTCACGCCTCACGCTATTTATAACCTTGATTACATCATTATTCATATTACTTGAGTTATCACAATTGACATTATCATGCATCTCATTATTATCACATTTACCCGTGTGAGTACTATCATCAACAATACTAGCAATATTATCAACAATTATATCAACATTATTCACTATATTACTTGCAGTGCCCAAATCCGGAATCTTAAACACTTCACCGCTCATCTCCTTTCCATTTTCCCCAATTGGTTTATTTTCTCCTGATTGAGCCCTACTTTCCACCAAATCCTCCTCAGCAATTACCTCATTACGTGTTTGACCCAAATTACCCAAACATGATCAATATATTTCAACGGAACCTTCACTTGCCTTCGTAATGAACGTTTTTTGTTCGACATTTAATCGAACACTACGAAAACTCAAATTCACAAAATTGAAAAACTTAAACAGATCGAACAATGTAAACTATTATATCTTTACGGATCTACGGTTTAAAAATGAAAAATGATTGGAAATCGAGATGAATTTTAAGCTTTTTTGGAGTTTTCATGGTGAAAAAGAGGCAGGATGGTTATTGGTTACTAAAGCAAAAGATTCTAGTCGAATATCTTGTATCTATTTCTCTAGTGGCAATGCCCTTGTGTCCTAAAGATTCGCACCAAATTTTTGGCACTAACATCATGTGAATAAAGCGTACATACATTATTAGCTACACGGAACAGTCAACTATTTAGGTCTTACGTGGACTATTTCGAGTTCCCGTGGTACTCGTGTATTTACGTTTTAATGTTTTTGTTGTAGTAAAACCAAGCTAACAGATATGATTTACATTCATTTGTTATGGTCTCCATCCATTTGATACATTTTCATCTAATGCCATATTATATCAAACAATATTTAGCAAGTTCATTAGCTTATATGAATCTGTATGTATTCGTACGTATGTGGTCGATCATCTTTTGAACTTGGCAAAAAATATCCGCGGTTAACATTTCCGAATTGACTATACTGAAAAAGTAAACCCGCATTATTAAATATGAGGGCCAAAAAAAGCCCAAAAAATTAGCACCAAAAATTGGGGCTTTGAGCCCAATTAGATTTTTTTTTTTTTTAAAAAAAAACAAAATTTTGTTGGCAACACTAAAGGCGGAAAAACATGTTACAAAAGTACCACCGACGCATCAGAAAAAAATATCCTCGGAAACCATTTCGAATTGACTTATAACAGCCCAAAAATTTGGGCCGGAACCCAATTATAAAAAAAAACCCGCGTAACATTGCCAAATTGGAATCTATACTGAAAAAGTAAACCCGCACTATTAAAATGAGACCTGACAAAATAAACTCGCACAAAGATAAAGGGAAAAAAAAAAAATTAATGACACACAACAACGCGCGAAAAATTAACGCCCCGCAGTAACGCGCATGAAAAAATAAACTTACACTATTAAACATAAAAAAAACGCGCGAAAAAACAAATAAAATAAATAAATAACACATTTCACAAGTAAAACTACGTCGTTTTGGCTCTGCTACAGTACTTAAAATGAACGGTGCTTAAAATGAACAGTGCTACAGTACCTCCGCTCCCCCCCCCCTCACCCCCAATGGGCTCGGTTACTGTTCATTGGCAAAAAAAAAAAAAAAACTTTATTATCCCCCTCCTCTTTTTTGGCCAAAAATAAGAAATTTTTTTTTTACAAAAAGTACTCTCATCTTTAACATTTTCGACTTTCTATCGGCCTGAGCGAAAAAAAGAAAACCGCGCGATTGTCATTTTATATAAGTACAAAAAACAAACTATTAAACATGAGACCGAAAAAATAAACCCAAAAAAAAAATTAATGCCCCATAACACCGCGCGAAAAATTAACGCCCGCAGCAACGCGCGGTTAATCTTGCTTGTTGGTTACTAAAGCAAAAGATTGTAGTCGAATATCTTGTACTAGTATCTATTTCTCTAGTGGCAATGCCCTTGTGTCCTAAAGATTCGCACCAAATTTTTGCACTAAGCAGTACATGTGAAATAAAGCGTACATACATAATTAGCTACACGGAACAGTCAACT
Organism: Tanacetum coccineum; assembly: GCA_026074375.1. Classification (NCBI taxonomy): domain Eukaryota; kingdom Viridiplantae; phylum Streptophyta; class Magnoliopsida; order Asterales; family Asteraceae; genus Tanacetum; species Tanacetum coccineum. Next base: position 11,484 of record BQNB010169378.1, on the reverse strand, counting down.
ATTTCGGCCTTACGTGGACTATTTCGAGTTCCGGTGGACTCGGTAATTAAGTTTTAATGTTTACATACAATTGTTATGGTCCCATCCATTTTGATACATTTTCATCTAATGCCATATTATATCAAACAATATTTATGCAAGTTCATTAGCTTATATGAATCTGTATGTATTCGTACGTATGTGGTCGATCATCTTTTGAACTTGGCATATATTTTTTCAAATATAATTTAGCTTAGTCAACTTAATTAAATACTTAAATTGGAAAAGTGTCTTTATCTTTGGAGCGTATGCAGCTTAAAGAGAAAAATAACACAAGAGCCAAAGGGTTAAAAAAGAACAACAATGTGACAGAAACAAACAAATGTTGACCACTGGGTCGACATAGTATCGTATTTTTATCATCTTCTAGCTCCAAAACATTTAATGTTCGAAAATATTGAATAGACAACCATATATACCAATTGAAGAATCCGCTATCAAGTGCGTTATTGTGCATGGTTTGCATAATTATACATAATCCTATTAAAATATAAGTAGATATTTTCAAGTCACATACAAACCTAAAAATATTTAAGATGTAACTCAGATTGTTTGTAAAAAAATTAACTATGATTATAAAGTTAAAAAGAACTAAAGTCAAACCTGTAGGTAATAATTGAAGGATGGGCAAATGGGGAGACGACTTATTCTTTTGTTAGTCCCACTTTTGTGAGGTCGAAAAGCACAACACCTTTAGCCCCATCTCACGTGCATCATATCCCTATGTTCCTCATTTTCAACAATTAAAATATCACATATTTACATCCTACTGAATTTTAAAAAATGAAAACTTTAAGTGAAATGTTTTTGAACGATGGGAATATGAATTTTACCCTTCTATAGGGTAAGTAGAAATACTTTATATTTATGCGTCCATTGTGTTCTCTCTTTCCAATTTTCTTGATTTTTACCCTAGGGAGATAATTTTCTGCCAAGTTAAATTTGCTAAAATGATCACTATAGATACATGTAAAGCTTTACAGAAATGAGTTTAAACCCCTCATTTAGTTTTACATGTAACAAAACTTTAATCAAACAATATCTTGATTATAACTTGAGTAACTCTTTTTTCTCTATGCGTGTATATACAATCTATAGATAGAATCATATGTGGGGACCAAAAGTTCTGTAGAAATATGCATAGAAACAACACAAACCGAAATTGTGCCCAAAAGCAAACACTTCTTTATGATTAATAGTTTTTCATTTCCCCACTTCTTTTCTTCTTTCACATTCATAAATACTTTTTAACCTCTCTTTTTGTTATTTCTGTAGAAGTTGATATATATGTTTATGAAAATATTATATAATTTAAATACGGAGTTATAGATCATACCGACATGTTAAAGTATAAAGACTTAAATTTTCGTTTCAAATAATCGATCATACTTTAGCTACGAGTATATATGGAGTATGGATTATCAAAGAAACTTCTAACATGCAAGTGAAAGGCAACAAATCAATGAACGTTTTACAATTAAATTGTTTTAACTTTTAAGACTGGGTTTTTTGGGTCTCTAAAACCGAGCAAGATTTGTATTTCTTCTAGTTTCTTTGCGGTTGAAAATAAAACAATGCAAAGAGGAAAAATCATGTCTATTATACTGGCACGAGTCATTTCTTTATCCAAAGTAATCCGTATAATGTTGTGTGTCTGCTTGAAATGTCGAGCAAATCATTTTGTCTCTCACAGTGTACTACAAAATCCAGAAACCCTATTCATTGATTAACATTTCTTGTTTCCTAAAAATAATAGAAGGTTGAAAGTCATCATCTTTTTTTTGTTTTGGTCAAATTTAATTAGGTCTACATATATGGTATTTTAGAAGAGCCAAAAAAAATCATACTCAGATAGATATACACTATTTTGGTTATATGTTAAATATCGTGTAGACTATAACTTTTAATCAAGACACAAGTATAAACACAGAAATGCACTGTTTCTATGATAGGCGAGTCTCACAACTGCATAATTTAGTACTAATTTAGACTAAAACTTTGAATATTACTTTCTCCGTTTCCAATTTTAGGACCAAAAAGTGTATATTGTTGGGTAAATTTCTTTTATTATTACCGAGAAATTAGTCTTTTTTAACTATGATATACATTGAATAACCGGTATTATCACCCCAACAAATTTTTAACCTTTCTTTTGAGGCTTTAAGGACATTTTAAGGGAGCAGGGTGCTTCAAGGGATTTTCCTCGCTACGTTAGCTCCGTATCATCAAAAACCATTATTTTTATTCAGTTTTCTAAACTTTTCATCTAAAATTGCAGTAGCATCTCTCTCATTCACTCAACTTTTCTTAATTTTTATTATTTAAAAATACCTCAAATATGCACACAAGCTGCAATAAATTACACTCTCTCTTATAAAAAAACATGTCTCGCTTTCGGGACTAAGTCCCCCGAGAGTGTTCTTTTGATTTTCCCGCACTTTCCCGAAATGCGGGGGAGGGGATGTTTTCCCGCTGCACACCCTACGGTCTAAGGCGCCAAACTTTTCTAAGACTAGAGGTTAATTAGATTCCCTTTAAGAGCACAAGTTACAGTCAAGTTTTCGTGCTCGTGCCGTGGGAAAAAGTGATGACACGTCACCACTTTTTCCCATAACACCAGAATTCACCACAACACCAAAACCCCATCTCTGGTTAACACCACAATTTTTGGTGTTATGGTAACCTCACATTTCTTTTAAAAAAATAAAAAATTAAATACACGACGGCGCGAGACACGAAAACGCGAGACATGGTACACTGTCTCGCGCCGTCGTGTGGCGTTTTCCCGAACCTTTTGGGCTGACAAGTTCGACTTAAGACACGAAAACGCGAGACAGGGTGTGGGTTTGGCGTTTTCATGTGGCGTTTTCGGGGAAAACACGAGTTTTCATCACAAGTAACATGTGCTCTAAGCGTTGAAACTTTTCCACAAGGCCACAATACCACTTGATATTGACTATGTCCTTTATAAAACTTGTTTTACTTATTTTCAACTATACATTTATTGTGCACAGAGTTTGTATCCGTACAAACCTCTTTATTCATGCAATCTAATTATTCAGAAAAATTACAGAAGTACCAAGATCATGGAAATGTAAGCATGCAAAAATTAGTTATACTTGCTGATGTCTTAAATGCAACATAAATGAAGTTCAAAGACAACAGGAATGAAGATGCAATTAAATATGCCAATCATGAGATGGATGTTTTATGAGTTTCTCATTAATTGCTACCACTGTTTATTTTGCTCTTATTCTTTTTATACAGTACGTACAAGGTACAGTAAATGAGTATATATGTGTGTGGTATGGGGATGGAATTACAATTGGCAACCATAATTGCACTAGGGATTCTTTGTCCCACACCTTTAAAAGCGCTTGTTTTCCTGAAGTTGGCAACCTTGATTCATCATCATTTATATATATAGCTTACTTTTATAGCCATTTTTTTCGAATATTAGGGTCACTATATATGTTGGCGTACAAATAGTTCTCTTTATATGAAAATTCTTCCCGATCATTATTTGAAATCGTACCAGCTTCATTATTTGATTCCAAGTTTTCTGAACCACCATAAACCACACTGAAAAGTAGCTTTCGATCATGAGTCAAGTGATGTGGAAATTAAATGAGCATTTGTTTATATCAAGTTTGAATACGAGCTAGTCATGGATGTAATAATAATGTACGTTTTGATTAATATGGGAGTTGAATATGATGCATAAAAATATCTTGAACTTAGTAGCTCATGGGAAGTGAACCAGCCGTTGCCTAATGTCGAACCGGATCTTAAGACGGGATCAATTCAAGATTTTGTGTAGTCTTTGGTAGTTCTCTTATTTTAAAGAACCAACAAAAAAAGTTTAATAAAGAGGGAACCGATGTGTAAGAATAATACTGCAGCATATGATCGAGCGTGGTAGTCATCTTGAACAATACTCGATCCGAATCATATATAGCTTAATTGAGTTTTTTAGTACGATGTCAAAACTAATGTGAACTAATGATACGTAAATATGCGGGTACAGATCACATGACCAAATAGCCGAGTCAACACTATGTCACGTGCAGGAGAGTCGAGCACTCGTCGTCTATTTATACCTACAAACTAGTATCACTAACTTAGACGGGTAACATACGAAGATAATAAATAATAAAAACATGGCTAGCTATGCGAGGGCATCAAATGAATATATCTCGGGTGGCGATTCCCCTACTGGTAACTCATATTCGTCATATGGTTTTACGCCACATATCCGGAGTCAGAGAACGAAGGTTTCCAAAATAGCGAAAAGAAAGTACCGAGAACAAAATAATTATTTCTTTTAGGAATATATCATTCTTATCATAGGGTTCTGAGAATTATTAGAGAGAAAGAAGAGAATGTTGGGTGCCTTTTTTTCGTTCTGAGACTTGCTTTTTATAGGCAAGAAAGATTCATTTTATATTTCGTAATCATTATGAGAATATATTCCTTTTATTTGTTTATCATAATATGTATATATTCCGCGGGACTCGATGATATATAATATACATTTAGCGGGACCCGTTTGTTATAAATATTGTGGCATATCCAACTGTAGAATATATTTCTTTCAATCCTATTTATCATATATGCATATATTCTGCGGAGACTCGATAGATATATTTTACATATGGCGGGTTATATGTGTTTTTAAACTATTGTGGTATATCATCAAGCCCCCCATTCATATGTTTGTATATGTACATATGTAAAGACATGAATTTAGTTAATAATTTTTTTTTTTATTATTATCACTATTTAATTATTATTTAGGATATTGCTATAATGTTTGTAGTAGCAATGCTAGATTTAGTTAGAAATTTAAGGTGGCTCCTTTATTTGGTTAAGTCCAAAGAAAAAATACAATTGGTTAACCGAACAACCAACCGATTTGTTGAGTTTAAGCTATTTCTTTTTGCTAAGCTGGGCCAAGAATATTTTATACTAAAAGTAAGTATTCTTCTAACGTAGTTCCAAATTAATTTTTAAGGTGGTTCCTAAAAAGTTTACACAATGCTTCTAAAAGATTCCGTCGCCCAAAGCGGCTCCCGAGCATCGCTTTAGTATACATAGTTATGCATCAATGTAAAATGTTACTTATTTATAAAGTAACTGATTGGTGAATTTACACACATAGATTACATGTTGTATACGTAGCTTTTCTTTATGCCATATACATGTTGCCACTAATCTTTGCTAGAAAGACTTACGTAGCCTATAAGATATCATAACCTACATATGTAGCTCGTTATCTCTTTAGCATATCTTAAATAATTGGCTTCATTACAACTAACGAGGATCTGTTTTTAGATAACCATGGAAGAAAGTCAAGGAACTAACCCCCTTGCCCTTATGCTTTCCGTAAGAAAATGTTATGATTTTACATTTTTACTTCCTGTGCCATATAATACTATAGTATAATATTAAGTCTAAGTGCTTGGTTTGTGTATTATGATGTAACAGGTACGAAAACGTTGATCTCGACAAAAAAGAGAAGTACAAGCAACTACATCAAAAACCTTATAAAACCGGTTGTGAATGTGATATATCATTATGTTTTTCGCAGGAGTATCCTTTAGATGTGGAGCCATTGAATATGTTTGAACCCTTTGTTGATTCAACGATCAATGATTGGAGTGGCACCCTCTACGCGGTTGGAGGTGTCCCCGATCCTAATATGATGTAACATTTGTCATTTTTGTGTTTTGAATATTTCATATATAGTCATTTGACTATTTGACTTTTATCAGTTTATTCAGATTTTGTACCGTGTTAACGGTGGTGATTTTGTTAAGAATTATGGCGATTTATGGTTTATTGTGATTAATAATCCATTTTGAAAGGTATTTTGTGTTATTTGTATTCCGGGTGGTTTGACCCGTGAATTTTGAAAAAAATACCGAAAAACGAGTCCCGACATGTCCGTTAATGTCCAAATGAGTTTTGAAGAGTTTAAAGTGTAAATATGTCGTGTAAATACTCTAGGTTAATGGAAAAGTATTTTTAAGGTGAATAAAAATGCTAATTAACTTTGGGGTAAATTTTACGATTGAGTTTTACGAGTATTTAAGTGATTCCGACACGAAAAGAAAGACCCGATGCCCCTTTGGATGCCATAACCGGTTATGGGAGGTTAAGGGGACAAGGAGGCTTAAATTTAGCTAACATGTCCCAAGGATGCACACATATATGCTTTCCACTATAACATTTTTTTATCATAATCCATTTCATTTTCAAAAAAATAAAAACACACTTGTGTGTGTGTGTCTTTGGTTCGTCCGCCACCTACACCACCACAACCACCATATATTTTCTAACTTTGATAGAGAACGTGATATTCCGGGTTGATACGAGTATTTGTGTATTCATTTAAACAATGTTTGGGCTGTCTGGTTCGTGTCGAAATCTACATTTTTAAGATTTTCTTGTAAGTTTTCAAATTTAAATTTCGTTTTTAGATGTTAGTTGTACAAGTTGATCGTTGTAAAAATTAATTTTTGGAAACGAAACGGATAAAAATGGGGTGTTTGGTTCGTTGGATGTAAAAAGGAAAAGAAGGGTTTTTGTAGTTTTGATGTTGTGGTCATGATGGTTGAATAACATATGTTGCTAGATAGCTTATTTTTGATAGTAGCTTGAGTAGCTTATTCAGGCTTATTTTTAAGCTATTTCTTGGCTTATTTTGGGCTTTATGCCACGTTATTTTTCCAAAATCACTAGGAAAGTGATTTTGACTATTTTTGAGGCTTATGGTAGTAACCAAATGCGATACATAGCTTATTAGTTTATTTTCAAGCTTAATATACGTATTTTGGAGCTTATGGACTCAACCCAATAAGTCTATTTAAGTCGTGGCTTAATGGGAGGGTTTATTGTGGTTCAGATTATTTTCTACTTACTAGTATAAGCTTATATATGTAAATGGACCTTGGTTTTAGACTTGGATCGTATTTTGAACTTATAAATATCTTAATGGTCTGTTATTGGGCCTTAAAGCCCAATAAGCGATATTTAGTCATTGTAAGAGTTTTGACGGACTTTTGAAAGTGAAAATGTATTTACGAAGTGATATTGAACGCTATTTTAGGAAAAACGTTTTAGTAAACGTTAAAGATTGAGATTTTGGAATTTTGTCGACAAGTGTCGAATTTATGAAAAGTGTTGAAAATAAGGTTTGAAACCTTGGAAAACGTTGTGTGAGCGTACGGGTCATGTCAAAATTTCGTAAAAAGTTTATACTTAGAAATTTTTCTAAAAACATGATTTTTGATTTTAAATAATAAAATATTATTTAATTATTTTATTTATTTAATAAATTCACTAAAAGACGAAAAATATAATTTTTCTCGAAACTTCTCAAATATGTTTATTATGAGTAAACGTTCCATTTTCAACTCTAATATGATTATTTTCACGATGACTAAGGTTACCGAATGGACTTACCGAGATATATTTATAATTATTAATTATAAATATTTACGTATATTACTTATCTATTTTCTTTAAATAGTATAAGTATGTATTATTGAGTAATGGGATTGATATGATTGTTGGGTTATGTCGTCAACCATCACACCACTAAATTGTTATGAGTAATTGTACAACGCGTCTAAACTCTATGCATCAAACGTGAAGATTGTTTTGGAAATGGATGATTAAATTGAGACATTAACTGGACTAGGTCGTGTGCGGGCGTCGTTGCATTTGCTTGTGTGATTGAGATTTGGTTGCTAAAGACTTGCTTGAGGTGAGTTCTCGTAGCCCTATTTTTCTACTGTTTTTCGTTAGGAGAAAATGATACTTAAATGTGTGTTGAACTGTTTTGAATTGAACTGTGCGAAATGTGGTTTTGTTTTTGGGACAAGTTATGTGCTTATGACTGCTATGTGAATATTATGTGTTGCATGATTATTTGGATCGGATGGGTACGCCTACTCAGTATTTGTGTAATTATTGGAGTGGATGGGTACGCCTACCCTAGTTTGTGTGTGGTCCTGCCCTAATTTTAGTGCTCCAGCTGGTAGGCCCTTTAGGTGCATAAGTGACATATGGTGATCGACTAGCGGGGATTGTTTGCATATATATTCACTGTCACATTGCACTATTGTACACTGTTTGAAATATTGGCATAGCTTTTGGGTTTAAGGTCAAACCTACGAACTCATCAACATTATTGTTGACGTTTTCGAGTATCATTTTCAGGTGAAGTGAAAGAGGAATAGTTTGATGATTGGTGATTGCATGCTTAGAAATACCCCGAGTGGAGTTTCATGTGAAGTCTTGCTTGTTTATTTTATTTGGCTTTAGTATTTAGAAATTTTGGTTAAAGTTTGGATTTGGACCCCTGTGAGGGCTTTTGAATAATTGTAAGAGATTGTTGATTTTTATAATGATTTGGGACATCACTCGAGGTTGTTCGAGGTTGATGGTCTTCGTAACACTTGAAGTTTATGCATTTTAGTTTTCTTTATTTTGTATCTTGTGTTATGATTGATCATTATGTTGCATTCTCGAGTTTTCGTCATTGTCGAGGTGTGACGTATGATGACTGATGTACGTGCGGGTAACATGCCAGATGACAGCGTCGTTCCAAACCTTGGTACTTATATTCCCGCAATAAACACTGATGTCTTACCTACTCACGGCCGTGTTGCTCCAGACGAAACAATTCCAAATTTGGGTTTCACCATTTGGTCAGAGAACCAAGCTTTGATAGGAGCTAACGAGGAGCTTCGTGCCCTCATCTGGGAGATGAGGAGGAAAGAGTCTGCAGCTGAGCATTTATGTGATGATCTACAAGATGTTATCCTAGCTCGGGATAACCAAATCTCTTCTCACATGAATGAGATTGATCATCTTCGTTATGAGCGGAGGAGGATGTCTGAAATTTCCGCCTTAGAGGAAGAAGTTGTCTGTTTGCGTCGTGTCCAGTCGTCCCGTCGCCGTCGCTAGATGGCTTTGGTTGTAATAGCCGCACATATATGTATATCTACCTTTGTTAGGCAAATTTTCACTTGTTGTGGTTACTGAGGTTATGGATGATAAATAGATGTGTGAAAAATGTAAGCTGTTTACTATTCTATGTAGTTCCGTTTTCGCTGTTGTATGTCACTAAGGCTTTATGTACGGTACATTAGAAGATTTATAGATGTGTAATATATATAATATGTATGGTTTAGTGTCCTTCCAAAAATTCTTGACATGATCTTTATATTTCTTTGCATGTTCGAAATAGCTTTGTATTTACGTTCAATCCCTAAAGGGTGAACACGACCATGCATTGTTTTCATGCATTATTTGTGGATAATGTAGATATTGCAAGTGGAACCAACTTGCTTGTTTCGTTACATCAGATATTTGATAGATGATTCTTCAAGTTGGTTTTCTCTGATGTTGGAGATGATAAGATCAAAGTAGCGGCTTCAAAACTCGGTTGTCTAATTCTTAATACGCCGTTTACTTACTTAGGTACAAAAGTGGGAGGCAACATGTCCCGTGTACAAGCTTGGACGGAAATTATTGATAAGGTGAAATCTCGCTTATCAATTGGAATTAAAGATCTCCTTCAATTGGAGGTAGGTTACTTTACTTTTAACTCAGGTCTTAGGGATCGGATTCCGATTTTCAATGTCTATCTTTAAAGTACCTATAACGGTGTCGTTCGCTTGAATCTTTCGGAGGGCAGTTTTTTAATGGAAGCATGAGCTCAAAATAAAAGCTACAATTCTTTTGGTTGATATTAAATGGAACAGTGTGTGGCGGGACCATACGAAAAAGGTTGGTCTTGGTGTTACAAGCCTTTTTGCTCTTAACAGAGCTTATTGTTGAAATTGCGTTTAGAGATTTTATTCCCATAATGGATTCTTTATGGTCTTAGGAGTAATTAAGGGTTTTTACGGAGTTGATGGTGAGGTAAATAAAGTCTTAAATATGCTTGCAGGTCCCTGCTGGAGGATATTATTAATGTAGTCAGGTAGTTGAAAGATCAAAGGTTTTAACATGCGTGATTTTATGTATATTAAAGTGGGCAATGGGAATCTACGATATTTTGGAGAGACGATATTTGGATTTGGCAGCAGCCTTTGAAGCTCTTATTCCCCGTGTTTATGCTCTTGAAATATTAAAAGATGCGGACAATCTGTATGAAGCTTTAAGAGCACCTCGCCTTGATAATTACTTCCGTCGCAGCATTAGAGGAGGAATCGAGCAGTCTCAGTTCAAGGAGATTACGGACTTTGATCATTCCGATACGTGCTTTAATCCGTGTCCTGATAGATGGTTCTGTCTTTAGAGGATCAGGGGAGTTATTCTGTCGCTTGATTCGGATGATCTACAAGATGTTATCCTAGCTCGGGATAACCAAATCTCTTCTTACATGAACGAGATTGATCAGCTTCGTTATGAGGGGAGGAGGATGTTGTCTGAAATTTTCGCCTTGGAGGAAGAAGTTGCTCGTTTGCGTCGTGGCCAGTCGTTCCGTCGTTGTCACTAGATGGCGTTGGTCGTAATAGCCGCACATATTTGTGTATCCACCTCTGTTAGGCAAATTTTCACTTGCTATGCTTACTGAGGTTATGTATGATAAATAGATGTGTGAAAAATGTAAGCGGTTTACTATTCTATGTAGTTCCGTTTTCGCTGTTGTATGTCACTAAGGCTTTATGTACGGTACATTAGAAGATTTATAGATGTGTAATATATATAATATGTATGGTTTAGTGTCCTTCCAAAAATTCTTGACATGATCTTTATATTTCTTTGCATGTTCGAAATAGCTTTGTATTTACGTTCAATCCCTAAAGGGTGAACACGACCATGCATTGTTTTCATGCATTATTTGTGGATAATGTAGATATTGCAAGTGGAACCAACTTGCTTGTTTCATTACATCAGATATTCGATAGATGATTCTTCCAGTTGGTTTTCTCTCTATGTGCAACTAGTTTAACATATAAATTGATGGAGATCAAGTACCCATCAGGTTGTGTAGCTTTTCTTCAACTGTATATAGCTTTTGTCCATGATTCGTAAAATAAATTTATTTGGGTGTTGCTATAAGCCTTTGTAGGAGTCAAGCTACACTATATAACTATGCCGAACATACACTTAGAAGTTTATATAATCTATATCATTATTGCATAACGACTGAGTATGAAACATAACACTAAATTGGATACTTCTTTTATTTAAGTATAAAAAGGTCAAATAATTCAGAACAGCAAGTTGGTTTTAAGATGAGGTCGTGAATAGTCAAGATAATAATAGTGCAACTTACTAATTTTGTTTTGGGATTGGAGTCCAACATAAGTCTTTCTCTTTTACACCTTCAAAAACTATAACATTTGATTTAGAGAGGGGTTAAACCAAAATAGAACTCAAGAGATCTAAGGTTAAAGCCATACTGATTGGTAATAAGATGAT
>BQNB010169375.1:0-13787 GCA_026074375.1 Tanacetum coccineum | reverse complement strand
ATGACAATTTTAGTCCTTCTTGTTTCCATCTTGTTTCATTCTTTTATTCACTTTGTCTCATCAAATCAAGAATCCCAACAATTTGCTTCCCTGCTTTCTGAGAGTGGTGTTTCTCCCAAGAAATCAGCTAATATTTGCCCTTTAATCGAGTTCCTGCCCCTAAATTCGATTTCATGCTCTCCCAATTCAGTAGCCCATTTAGCTATGCGGCCTGATTTTTTTGGTTTTGCAAGAATTTGTTTTATGGGTTTGTTGCTGAGGACTTGTATCAGGTGAGCTTAGAAATGCCTTTGGAGCTTTCTTGCAGCGTACATAAGGGCGAGTATCAGTTTTTCTAATTCTGGATACTTTAACTCAGCTTTGTGTAATGTTCGGCTTACGAAGTATACGGGGATTTGTTTCTTTCCCCTTTCTGCCATTAGTACTACACTCACGATTTCTTCTGAGGTTGCGAGGTACATTATTAGAGTTTCTCCCTTTGTTGGTATGACCATCGTTAGTAATGACTCTAGGCATTCTTTCATTCCTTAGAAGGCTTTGTCAGCTTCTTTCATCCATTGAACCATCTTTTTGCTCGTATAGCTTCTCAAAGTTTTCATGAAAGGGAGTGTCCTTTCTGCATTATTTGAGAGAAACCTACTTAGGGCCGCTATCTTTTTATTGAGATTTTGCATCTCGCTGACTATTCTAGGATGTTGTAAGTTTGATACAACTTTTACCTTAGAGGGGTCTGATCTTATGCCCTGCTTCGTAATGAGATGGCTCGAATATACTCCTTTTTATACTCCGAAGGAGCATTTTTTTAGATTAAGCTTCAAGTTAATTGCCCGAAGCTTTTCGAGGGTTTCGGTGATGTCGGTCATCATTTCTTCTTCGGAGTCGCTCATTATTACCATATCGTCGGTGTTAACTTCCATATTACTTCCCATTTGGTGACTGAAAACTTTGTCTATGAGCCTTTGATAGGTGGCCCCTGCATTTTTTAGGCCGAAGGGTAGTCTTTTATAACAGAAAACCCCATCTCTTATAAAAAAATACTGTTTTTTCTTCATCTTCCTCCGCTATGGGGATCTGGTGATACCCTTTGTAAGCATCCAGAAAGCATTTCAGGCAATACTTGTGGAGTCCTTCCGCCTTTTGTTCAGCTGTGGGTAATAGGTGAGGCTCTCTTATGCATGCTTTGTTTATGTTTGTGAAGTTTACACGCAGCTTCCATTTCCCGTTGTCTTTTTTCACAACCATGGGATTTGATACCCACGTCTAGTACTTAACTTCTCGTAAAATCCCCACTCTTGTCAATTCTTCTACCTGGTTGTGGATCACTTCATTCCTTTCTGGGGCTAGGCTTCTATTCTTTTTCTTTATTAGTTATGCATGGTTAAACAAGTTTATCTGATGTTCGGTATTAAAAGTTTCCCCTCCAATCATTAATACTCTTGGTACCCCCGTTATGTAGGCCGAGGTCCATGCGAAGACGTCTATGTATCTCTTTAAGAGATTTTGTAGCCTTATCTTTATGCTTGTTGGTAACTATCTTCCAATCGTAATCTTCTATTTTGGGTACTTGTCATTTATCACCACCCTTTCTTCTGTATCTATGAAACTGAGGATGATTTCTTCATTGCCTTGGTATTTATTGGTTAAGCCACCCTCTTCTTCTTTTGGTTTCTGTGAGTTATACTCTGAGAAGATGGTACCAATACCTCTGGGCGTGTGAAATTTTATAGCTCCATGGACTGTGGACACTATGATCCCCATTTGTTGCATAGTGGTTCTTCCAAGTAGTAAATTATGTGGCGAATCCGCTTTTACGATTACAAATGTGAGTGTTTTCGTTACCATGATGGGGCCTTCCCCGATCGTAATCTCCAAGGGTATTTCTCCCAATGTTCACGACTGTTCTCTTGAGAAGTCGACAAGAGGAGTGTTTGAGTCTACTCGAATGGATCTGATTGACGGTTTCAGTTTCAAGAAGCAATGTTCGTATATCACTTCACATGAAATTCCCCCATCTAGCTATACTTTGTTTACTTGCCTTCTTGATATGTATGCTTTGACGACAGGGTCTGCTGATCCAACATTCGGAAGGGGTAGGAAGGTGATTTCCCCCATCTTGCCCTGATTCGTAGGCCTCTTATTCTTGTTGCGGTATTTTCTTCTTATCATAAGAATAGAAGCTTTGTCAAGTATTGGCTTCTTTTCTTTTCTTTTCTTTCTTCTGAGCGAGTACCAGTGGTCTTTTCTTTTTTCTCTTTCACCCCTTTTACTAGGTGAGCAAGCTACCCTGATTTGACTGCTTCTTCTATTTGGAGTTTTAATTCTCGACATTGGTTTGTTTCATGTCTATAGTCTTCATGGAAATGGCAATATGTGGTCTTGTCCTTGGACCAGTTGGCTCCAGAAAACCGTGTAGGTTGTTCGAAAGTCTTGGCTACTTTTTCTATAGCGAGGATCTCTCTGGGACTTTTGACCAGATTGGAGAGTAGTTTATGATTTTGTCCCTTGTAAAGGGAGAATCGTCCTCTATCCTTTTGCCTGATGTTATTACCCTAAGAGAATTTCTTTGATCTTTTAGAATCGTCCCTTCGGTTGTTCAAAATACCGTTAGTCGCTACCTCTTGCTTCAACCCAGGTATAAGCCTTATCCATTAGACCTTTGTAAGTAGATGGAAGGTCTGTGGAGAGATGTTTGACCAAACTTCGTGTTCTCAAACCATGAATGAAGCCAGAAATTCATTGTTCCTTATGTAAACCTAGGATCTGCAAGGTATCATCCGTATACCTGGTAATGAAGGCTCGAATGCTTTTGCCTTCTCTTTGTTTAATGTTATGCACTGCCAAGTGTGTCTTTGTGAATTTCTTTTGCTGACTAAAGTGTGATCGGAACTTGGCTTTTAGATCGTCGTAACTAAGGATGCTACCTATTTTTTGACTATTCCACCATATGCGAGCGGAATCTTTGAGGGTGTATGTGAACATGTGGCAAGCTACGGGCATCAACCATTTCTGCATGCGGATAGCCCCTTCAAAAAGGTGCAAAAAATTATCAGGGTCCCCTTCCCATCATAAGAACCAATATAGGAAGGCATTTTTAGTCCGTCTGGACGAGGATAATCCTCGATCCAGCAAACAAAAGGGGTTACGGAACCTGCGGAGTTTGCGAAGGGTATGCAGGCATATTTGGTGGTGCGTACATGGGCTGTGTATAGAAGGGGTAGCTACTTGAAGGAGTAGCAGTGGGATGCATAGGTCCATTATATGAAGGTACGCTATTGTTGGTAAAAGCTTGCGGTATATACCCCCTTTGATGATGATAGGTGAAGGTGCCCCCAGCAGGGGGATTACCAATCTGGGTCTGAAAAGGGAGATTCGGAGCTTGTCCATGGACAAGGCTCGCAGATGGTTAAGAGTAGAGGTTAACATGGATAGGCACAAGTCCAGTAGGAATATGCAAACTACTAGGTATGAAAGGCTGAGCATGGTGCGATAGAAGCGTACCATTAGGAGGGAGGTTTTCCCCCATGTTAGTCAAAGCCTGATGGCCTCCCTGTACGAAGGTTAAAGATGATCGTAAGGGTTGACTATTTTCATTTCTTCCCAAGTGAGCTGCCAAAGGTGGGGGAAGATTCGCCCCCTATTTGCACCTTCCATTGCTTCAATCCCTGAAGGCCTGATACCATCGACATTCCCTCCCCTTCTTATTTCTTGTTTGTTTGGTGAGTCCCTCGCAATTCCCACAAACTCTTTCTCGTTGTCTACGGGACCCCAAAGACCGCCCCATTAGCCGTGTAAGGGTTTTGGAGTAGCTTCACGTGGGGGTTCCGGCTCTTGGTTCCAATCTCTCGTTTCATCATAAGTCCTCATGAGAAGTATTACGTGTTCAGTTCGGAGATCTTCATTACGTATCTGCCTTCGTCGTTCTCTTAGGAGAGATTCATAGATTTCATAATTTGCCTCCACTCCGCCTTCGTCGTTCCCTTAAAAGAGATTCAAGGATTTCATAATATGCTTCCATAAAGGCAGGACTAATCGTAAGGTTGGGATTAGTCAAAGTGGAATCATGATATGCAAATGGCGTGCTTTCAGGAATAATGGTGGCAAACATGGTAGTAGTTACAGTCAGTCTTTCGCTAGTGGCGTTGTTTGGTATCTGTGGTGGTGTTGAGAAACCCGGTGGTGGCGTCATATCTCTTCCGTTTGTCATGCCGAAAAAGTAGGTAGAGTGGTTTTGAGGTTATTTGACTTGGTTAGGACAAGACTAATTGTTTTAGTCCCACAGATGACGCCACTAATTATGCAAATATGGGCACGATCAGGCTTCGATAAGATTGAAGGGTTCTTTGGGTGATTGCTGAGTTGCCAAGCCTTGAATAACCTATGTCAACACAAATGAAAACACTACGTTAAGTGAAGCGCATAGGGTGTCCCTGTGAATTACCTCCAGCATGAGAGTAAGTATGTGCTTTGTATTTGGTAAAGTATGATAGTGTAAGTAAGCATGCGTAAAAGTTCTGACCATACCTAGAGCACATACCGTCTATTTATAGGTGTAGAAATGAGATGGGACAAGGCTTAAGACATAAAATGGTGATCGTAAGGGTGTCCCACGATTTAAAGGGTGATTCTTAAGGTTGTGTACCACAATCTCTATTTTGGCGGGAAGACCTTGATAGAGATGGAGAACGTGGGTTTGACTATCTAACCTTCACTCTAGTTTCATCAAAGGCCCCCGCGAAGGTGTAGGGCTTCACGTGGCGGATTCCCATGCTAGTAACCATCCCGAAGGTGGTTTTACACCATTCGAAACTATTTGAAAGATTATTAGTTGTAATTGGGAGAAGATCCCGCTCGGGCTTCGAATGGGAGACCTTCGAGCCGGAGAGGAGGGTACGTCATTAATACTATATGTAATCACATTTAAATAAAACCTGAATGATTTTTTTTAATTCTCACAAATAGGACATTTTAATAAAATTTCTGCATTGATTAATACAAAAAAAAACATTTTTTTCATCACATATGTCTCTTAAACGTCTTTAATGGAACACATGATCAATATGTCATTTCAAACACGTTCAATTGTAGCTACATCAAATCAAGGAGACTTTGGGTTATTTCATGTATACATATATATCCTTTTTTCGAGATAACCACACCTCCAACATTGATTCATATAGGCACACACTAGAATTTTTTATAGCAGTCGCCAGTTCCATTGGCTTTTCAAAGCCGGTTCTGTTCTGCAAACAAAACCGGCAACTCTGTACATCAGTTGGTTTAAATACGAATTTTAGTCCTTTAACTCAACAAATTCTCTCCAATTCTAACCTATAAGTCCTAGGTGTTTAGAAGTTGACCTTAGGCAAATCTAATGATTAGATCTTTTCAAAAATAACAAGCAATGCATTAAAATCTAAGACTTTCTCTCCTATAAAATAGTTGATCCAAACACTAGTCATCTTGTACAAAGATCAAAGAAAATGCCTAAAGATAAGAAACTTAACTTTAAGCGCACCGCTAGGATAAGTGTCCGTCCTTGTTGCTTCTCCAACCCTTGTTCGATATCCCCTCCTTATCATCCCTTATCACCACCCATTGACTACCAAACGGCCTCTCCTTCAACTCCAAAGTATTCACCAACACTCTCACCCGTACTCTCCCCAGGGATTTCACCTAGCAAAATTACTCCAAAGTTAACACCACCATCTTTGACTTCTCCTCTACCGGCTCCAACCCAACCATCCAAACACTCCTCACCGTTGGCCATCAACATCGATCCCATTGAACTCTTGTTTTCCACTCCTCCCACATCTCCTCAAGCTATCTTCGACACACTAGAAGACCTTCCACCAATTACAACCAACCCTCTACCTCCTAGACCATCCTTTGACTCCATTGAACGTATGGCTAATGCACCCCCACCTCTTTCGAATATGGAACTTCCTCTCTTACAATTGCCACCACAATTTCCAATTTCCTTTCCACCTCCTCCAAAATTATCAAACCCAACTTCCTCCTTCTCACCTCTTCTATCATTAGGACCAAACAATCCTTTTCCCTTGCTAATACATGAAATGTTTTGTGAACATTGCCAAAGAACACAAGTTGTTGTTGACAATCTCTGAGATGAGATGCGGTTCATTCTCAATCACATCCTTGATTGCCTTAATGTTCTTTCGCACCACTTCTAGATTAGGACATTTAGGCCTAGAATAATGTCATTTTTTGTTAAGAATCTCTTGTCTTCTTAATCTTATGAATGTTGTAATTTGAAATTTATCAATGTCTCTTTTGTTGTGCTCCCAAAAATTTATGTGTTGTAGTGCTCCAAATATGTTTATGAATATCGTAGGTCTGACTTTTTTGAGTCAACCGGTTCCATCGGCTTACAAAGCCGGTTCCATTGATGGAACAGAACCGGCGATGACAGTTCTACAGTAGCATTTTCTGTTTCTTGGCCTTTAACCTTTCCTTTGCAGGTACTCCTATAGCAAGGAGGAGCATATCTCTTTGTATCTAACTCTTTTTTGCAGCTCATTCTTAATATTGAGGATCCTAAAGCAAGGGAGAGCATAAAATCTTCTCGTTTGATTCGCTTATAAATTTGTTTTAGAAAACATTTTTGGACTAAAGCACCTTTTTTTTGTTTTGACAAAAAATGGGAGAAGGGAAGTAGAATGGGAGATGGGAAATAAAATGAACCCTAAACAAATCCATTTGAGACTAACTTACTTCCATAAAGATTTTAGTTTTTTCATCAACAAAAAAGGGAGATTGTTAATACAAATAAACCCATAAAAACGTTTATTCTATTTTTTGATCTTCTCATGTTTTGTTGATAACATTTAGTAAAATATCTATGAAAGTAAAAACGTCCTAAACGTCTTAAACGTTTATTTTTCATTTTTAAGCATCACTTTAAATTTCATGCAAAACAAGTAAAGTAATATTTGCATCATAAATAGCATCATCATTTACAGCATATCTTAACATAATCTTACAAGAATACACATGATCTCTCAAGATTTTGCATATCAAAATCGGATTGTGTTACTATGCATTGGTTCCCTTCGATATAAAGGCTGGTTCTGTTCTGCAACAGAACCTGCGGAACCGGCCTACAGTAAAATTTATGGCTATAAATACCAAGCCATTTCTCTTGTTTAGACACACCTTTCTAAGAATAAACTCACTCATCTACTGATCATTCTCTCTATTTTTCCATAGTTTTATTTAGCATTTTGTAGGTAATTCTATTCAAACAAGAAATTGCCAAACACCCCTTCAAGACGATCAAGTACCAAGTATCTTGCTTCGCATCTCAATAGCACTTTCAAGATCACCTTGCTGAATCTTGTATATCATCAACTTGTCGTAGTTATAATCTCCATCATTGTAAAACTAGAATAGTGTTGTTAGGTTAATTCTACCGAGTGAAGAATCCGGTATCTAGCTTTGTACCATTAAAAGGTGTAAGCAACGTTGTGAAGCTTCTCCACCGATTGAAGGAGATTGGTGACTAGTGTTTACAAACTCTCGAGTAGGTGACTCGGGGAGTGGAGTAGGGCAAGGAAGGTGTCCTTGTAGCCGAACCACTATAAATACTTATGTCTTGGTTACTTCTTTCTAACTTTTACTTTTACTTGTCTTATTTCTATTCTCAAAACATCAATATCTTACAATCTTCACATAAGATCAATTTTTTTTTGAAAAAGTGGTAGAAAACTATCCAACCCCACCCCCCTTCTAGTTTTCAACATCTTTAAAACTAGTAAACCGTTGTCTATCCCAATCGTTATCACTAAAAGACAAACCGCTATTACTTTCCTATCTGCCAAACCGCTGCAGAATAAGACAAACTGATGTCAAAGTAAGACAAACCTCCGTACTGTACTTACTGACAAGCCGCTGTCTACAGTACTTTTCTGACAAACCAGTGCGAAGAAATAGGAACCAGTGACCCAAACCGCTGCCAAGAAAAAATTACTATTTCATACAAAAAAACACCTAAAAATCACCCTTTTGAACGTTTTTGCTTGATTTACTTTGTACAACTAAGTACTACAAGGTTCTAACTACTACAAACACCTAAACTTTAACACAAAGATCAAAATCTAGGAGAAAATGAAAAACAAGCCAAAACCTTAAAAAGTACACTTTTTGATCTAAACCAAGCAAGAAAACGCACATACACAGGATCTAATCATCTCATGGGCTCTAATACTAATCGTAGGATATTGGATATCATAACACAATGGAAGATTAAGGGGTTAGCCGATTCCTAGAGAGAGAAACAACTAGAAAGAAAAGTTATAGTGAGAGAAAGTAATACTTGAATTATGAAATGACCAACAACCTCTTCCATGGGATGGAAGAGGTATTTATATGTGTTTACAAACCGGCCCAATGGAATTGGTATGGGCTTACACGTGTGGGTTTAGACCCTGCCCATTATCGTACGTCATACGATAAACATTAAACTACGAGCTATGATAAACTGTAAAATACACGGGGTGACCGAGTATTTTTCTTAAACGTAACAAAGTCGAAAAACACAACATATAGTCTAAGTATTACAAATCGAGCTCCCACACATGGGTAATACAAGTCTTAGGAATAATCCAAAAACTAAATTGAAACAAGGTTCTCAAATGCAAGTCTTTCAAGATAAGATCTATGAAGTATGCTCTTAGGTATGCTAAGGCCTGATAACCTAAACTCATTGATCATTCACAATACCTGAAAATGATACTCGAAAAGTCAACATAAAGTTGGTGAGCTCGTAGGTTTAGAAGTAAACCCTGTTGTTGTGCTAGAGTTTAAGTAGTAGACAATTGTGCAATATAAAAGCAGAATGCATGCAATAGTATTTGAATCAAACATAGCAATCCTATGCTATTATAGCATTTCAATATAGTCATAGCATTTCAATAAAATCATAGCATTCAAGTCATACCAACCATTTCCCATAGTCTGAGCGCTTATTGTTCTCCGCACGTAAGGCCTACCAGCTAGAGCTAACATAGGTTGGCAAAATTTTCCTTGCATAGAAGTTCACATAGAACTCATGCACAAATAGTCCTCAATTCATTCACATAGCATTCATAAGCACATAACATTGTCCAAAAAGTAAAATCTATTTTGCACAGTGATAAAAATGTATGAAATAGACTTGAGTATCATTTTTCCCCAACGGAAAATATTCTGAAAATGGGGCTACAGAACTCACCTTTACAAGATGATAAGTAGCTGAGAGTATGATAGTCAAACAACAGCGTACGATGGCTTCTAAACACGACCTAGTAATTCGTTTGACTTAGAATTATGTTTGAAAGGTGTACTTAGAATTTGATACATAGGAGTTTTAAAAACGTTTTGTATTACTGCTTTTTGTAGTATTGGTTGTGTAGTGGTTGGTGATTTAGACTCGATGAAGATATGTTAAAAGTATGTATATTAGATATTATACACTTGTACAATTTTAAGAAAATAGACAAGTAAAACAACAAGTCTTAGATAGTAGACAATATGTAATATGTTCCGGTAAACTATCCGGTAATCCCAACTGATCCAGTTAAATTGCAAAATCTATAAGAAATGACACGTTTTAATTACATGAAATAATTTAGAGATGTTTTATAATTCATAAAATTATAATATATATTTTTCGTCTTTTAGTCGTTTATTAAATTTATAATATTTTATTATTTCATCTTTTTGTCGGATTTCTAAGAAAGTAGTTTCTAGTAAAAATTATTCTAAGTATAATATTTTTATAAAATTTCAGCATGACCCGTTCGTTTATAAAATGTTTTCCAAGGTTTTTAACCTCATTTTCCAAACCCGTTTCTTCAATTGGACCATTATCCGACAAAATGCCAAAATCTACATTTTCGACCAACTTTTACCAAGCATGTTTCCAAGCGACTATTTAAACTATTTTGAAACTTCTATAAGTATAAACAACCTAAAAATCCGTTTTCACACTTAATTTCAAAAGTTTTCTACTTATTGGGAATATGAGTTAAAATCCTTAGTTTTATACATTAGTCCATAATATGCCTAATTAAGACCTTTACTAATTAGTCCAATAACGATATTCTCAAAAATAACAATTAGTCAAAAAATAATAAAACCCAATAAGCAAGGTAATAAGTTAACCAAATAAGCCACAAACACAAGCCAAGGCTCACGAACCAAAACTAAGCCACTGTTTGGGCCTAGCTTATTGGGTCGTGGCCTTTTAAGCCCCAAATAAGCTATCCTTAGCTAATTATTATGTCGTTAAGCTACATGTGTTTCTAAATATCAAAATAAGCTACAACAAAAGCCACAAAATAAGCTATGGCTCTATGAGGTAGCAAATAAGTCACGGCTTATTTGCCCCTTATTGGGCCAAAACCAAATATGCCCTAAATGAGCTATGTAAGCTTATTAATAAGTCAAATAAGCTATAACTACGCTATGTAAATAATGTTATTCCACCAACACAACCATCGCGTTAAAATGACAAAACCTTGTTTTTCCTTTCTTTTTGTTCGAACACCAAACGCACCCTTAATAAGGTTTCGTAAAGTTTTTGTTTTTGATTTTTAGAAAACGCATCGTACAACTAACATCTATGCATCATTAGGCTACTAAAAGTACAAGTTTTAACCAAATTTAGAAACTTACAAAGTATGGCTTTTTGGATGAGATTAACACGAAACCAACAACCCAAACGTTGTTTTTATGTACCCACGCCTATTAAAATCAACACGAATGAACTTAGACCTTCATGTTCTTGATCAAAATGGAAAAATGATGTGTTGTGTGTGTGTTTTGGGTTAAGATGTGACAAGAGAAAAGGAGGAGGGAAAAGATTTTTAGAATGTGTTGTTTTGTGAAACGTGTGTGTTTGAAATGAATATGAGACAAGATATGGATGCATGTATGAGACCAAGGTCCTAAAAAATGCCTTGTGGACTCCTTGTGGGGTTCTAACTGGTCAAGAATCCTAGGGGGATCCTAGGTGTGTTTTGTGTCTTGTCGAGTTATCTATTGATCATTTTCAAATTTTAAACGTGACCCGAAAGTTTCCTATATTTTTAATGGATGCAAAAATATATTTACATAAACTTAGAATATTCACACCATAGGTCTTATAGATAGACTGTTTTAGATTTAGTATGGACCATTTATGGACGTGCCAGAACGCGTTGTTTAACATTTTAAGCCGTTTGTGGGACAACCTCCCAGAACTTGATCACACATAGGTATAAGCATTCAAATTTTCTAAGAATAAAAGAATTATAAAATACTTAACATAGAAATTGACTACCGTCAAGACGGTCACTGATCCTGACGGAAAATAGTAAAAGTCAAGATGTCAAAGGACTTAAATAGAACATTATGAGACTGGAAAATCCGCAAGGGTTAAATCTACTGATCCTAGTCTATGTGATATATTTGCTACCATAATGAGTTCTAAGTCTAAGATGTCAATGATGGGAAAAATGTTATTTTTATTCTCAGGCTTCAAATTTCTCAAAGTCCTAGAGGCATCTTTATAAACCAGAATAAATATGCTTTAGAAATTCTTAAGAAATATGGTATGGACTCTTATGACCCAGTTGACACTCCCATGGTAAACCGGACTAAACTAGATGAAGATCTACAAGGGACACCCATTGATGCTACCCGTTATCGTGGCATGATCGGATCCCTCATATATCTTACATCAAGTTGACCAAATCTTGTATTTGCAGTATGCATGTGTGCTCGGTATCAGGCAAAGCCGACCGAAAATCACACATGCCGTAAAACGGATCTTTTGATACCTAAGAGGCACCACGAATATGGGCCTTTGGTACTCGAAAGATACCAATATTGCACTAACAGCTTATGCAGATGCGGATCACGTAGGGTGTCAAGACATAAGAAAAAGTACTTCTGGCAATGCCTAATTCTTAGGAGATATACTTTTCAGTTGGTCCTCAAAGAAGCAGAAAAGCACTGCTCTCTCTAGTACAAAGGCAGAATACATTTTTTTTATCTGGATGTTGTGCTCAAATCCTAGGGATGAGATCACAACTGACAGATTATAGATTTAACTTCAATAAAATCCCGTGCGATCACTCTTTGTTGTAACAACGTCCAGCATTCAAGATCATAGCATATTGATGTTCGGTTTCACTTTATCAAAGAACAAGTCGAAAATGGTATGGTTGAGCTTTACTTCGTCCGGAATAAGTATCAGTTGTTAGACATCTTCACCAAAGCATTGCCAAGGGAAAGATTTGAATTTCTGATCAACAAGCTTGGGATGAAAAACATGTCTCCAAAAACACTTAAGAGTTTGGCAGAAGAAAATGAAGAGTGACGGTGGTACCTCTTCGTGTATCCTATGTAAATATATAAATCAAAAAGATTTTCCATTTCTTAGAATATATTTTTATGAAAAAGGAAATAGAAAAATATAAAATCAAGAAAAATAAAATAGAAAATTAAAAAAAATAAGAAAATCCAAAAATATGTTTTTCATGACATGTCTTCTGGAATCAATAATACTTATGGCTTTAGAAATGTCATTTAATAATGACACGAAGCTGTAAATAAAGTTCGAGCATAAGTTCTAATTGTTTTTAAAACATGACATTGGCTTGCAGTTATTTCAGACTGCAACCCGGTCTTTATCTTAAAGGCAAGTATTTCGTCAAAAAGAAAACTTGACCTCTTAATGGGAATTCAATTTCTCAGGCATGATCTACTTTATGATTATGCAAAGGCTTGTGTATACTTTGCTACACAACCCGAGCTTTCTTAAATAAGTGTACGTGTTAGTGCATTTATTTTTCAAAATAAGAGAAATCTTATTTCTTTGGTGAAAATGTTGTTATTCAAAATAATCAGTGCTTTTCAAGAATAAGAAAAAGATTTAAAAAGATACTTCTATTACTCAAACAACGACTACAGTTCTTAAATAAAAATGGGTCATTGTTTGAGGGGGAGAAAAAGTGCTCATAATAATATTTTTTTAAACTGCCTTTCTAAAGAAATCAAGGAACAAACGAATAAAGTTTTGATAAATGGTGGATCATAATTTGAAGGGGAGTTAATTTATTAACTTTGAAGGATTAAGTCGTATGTGTTAAATCTTTACGGACTTAAGTGCAAGATTAGATAAGTAGTTTAGGCTTAACACCACAAGGACTGACTTTGAAATTTGTCCATAGTTGTTTACTTTTATGAAAAGTGGCCTATTTATAATTATAAACTCATAGGAAGTTCAAGGGGTGTTTCTGTCAATTTTTGAAAGTTTCAAAGATAAGCCACAAATAGTGGTTTGATCTTTCACAAAAACAAACACACCATTTGCCTTCCTCTTTATCAAACCGCACCCCCAATTCTTAGATTGATTAATACGCGTGTTAGATTAAAAGGTAAGATTTCTATCATGTTATGTATCATCTAAACAAGTTAAGTATCAAAGGAATTAGATCATAACATAGCCAATCACTCGATAACTCTAATTCTCAAATTAGGGTTCATGATTCTCAAAATTAAATAAAAACTTAAATTGATAGAGGCGTTTTGATCCCCATAGGGTCTTAAAACTTGTACTAAAATAGTTTTTAGTGAATCTTGACATTGAAGATTTTAGGAGTGATTTTAGGTTCAAGTTTGATCAAAAACTGAGTATGAGAACATTATGTTTGTAGGTTTATGTGTTCTCATGCTTAGGATTGTACCTTAGGGTGTTTGAAACACTTGGTAGGCCCTTTGATTCATAACCTAGGCGTTAGAAG